>MU628480.1:46039-107835 GCA_025688805.1 Aspergillus egyptiacus | reverse complement strand
AGAAAAAAAGAAAGAAAGAAAGAAAGAAAGAAAGAAAGAAAAAATAGCAGAAAGCAATTGAAAAACAATCTCGGTAACAGTAGGTAAGCAGTCTAATTGCGAATAGGGTCAGCAATCATGACACCTAAAGACCAGGTCTCTGTGCACCAGATGTCCGCGGTCCAACTGCAATAGACATGCTAGTCACCATCAGGACAATATAGTCCACCTCAAATCCTTCTGGTGTCCTCCGTAGGGTTGACGCCGGCCGCGATATATCGCATGAAAACGTCAAACGAGGCCTGATGGGAGCTGCCGAAGGGATACAACTCGGACATCTGGATGACCATATTCGTGCCATCGAAGTAGGCTGTCAACACCCTGCCATGTAGCGGTCTAAACAGGGAGAAGACCATGACCTGGAGCGGTCCCAAAGAAAGTCAGTTAGTCTTGACTCGGCGGAACTAGAAAGGGGAGCGTGGGAGATGAATCACAGCAGTGCGTACCGGGATAACGAGGTGCCTCTTCAGGCTTTCCATCGCAAGACGCTCTTTCATAGCAGCCAGGATTGCCAGAACCTCGAACTTCAGCAGGGTGTTGTGTACGCCTTCGACGTCGTGGGTGATCATCATCTTGATATGGGGTTTGGTGCTGCCAACACACCAAGTCAGATAGATTCTGCAGTCGGGCTTTGTCTGTGTTGTCTCGCTGACGATGTTGTGGCCAAAACTAGGATAGCTGTAGATAGAGAGATAGGATGGGGTGGTTCGTTAGTTATCAGAATGCAACCCAAGTCATGGCGATCACTTACGACTCGCTTCTCCACTTGGTTAATAACTTGAGAGTGCCTGTCCCGTCTTTGATGCCAACCCTCGGAAGCATCTGGAACTCCATCGCGAGCTCGCTGCTGAGGACCAGGACCTGGCGGTAGGGAGAGGGTGGGTGGAGGTACATGTCGTCGTGCTCGTGATCGAAATACTCGTTACGCCATTTGACACTTCTAGCAGTTTCAGGGTCGTCGGTGTTGATCGGATGCTGATCGATCTCGGCAGCATCCAACGGCCGAAAGAAGTGGCGGATCAGTGGGGATCGTTCGTGGTCGGGGATCTCGAGAGGGAAGAGCTTGATCTCGGAGAAGGCATGACAGTCGGGTTCGATATGGACACTCGGGTGGCTGTTCACCTCGCGAGAAAGACGTTCGAGCTTTTCAAGAAGCAGCTCCTTGTTACCGAGAAACGATCTGAGGGGAAGGGTCGGTCTTTGCAGGGAGTCGCTCTTCTCCGAAGCCAAGTTCTTGATGCAGGAGGACATGATGGATGGATGGTCGATGGGGAGTTCTGGGGACAGGAGGAATGTGAAGGATGACAGTGCGAGAATCGAGAGAGAGAGAACTTTGGAAGAGATGCCCGGGGTCAGGTCTGTTCCAAGGTTCAGGAGCTTGCTTCCGCAAAGTTAAATCTGCATTGCCAAACCGGGATATCTCTGAATCTTTAGGGTACTTCGGCCTTGGCCTCCTTGTGGATGCTAAAGCGTGGCAATGCCAGAATGAACAACTGTGTTGGACTCCCCATCTTGAAATACGATACTCCTAAGCTAAGCAGACTGATACTAGTCAAGGTGAGCCTGCTATTCTTGTATTAAGAAAGATTACTTTCGTCTCAAGTTCTGATATCCCGGGCCATTCTCCAGCTGAAACTGCCAGTAGCTGCTATATTAAGTCTGCATGCAACAAGTGTGATACATACCTATAAGTAAGACTGGTAACTCACTGAATACAGTTTGGCATGCACCGATGGAAATCCGTTGATCTGTAGACCAGGGTCGCAGCCCAATTCCAGAGAGCCAGTCCTCTGAACTCTCCTGAATCAGTGGTCTCATCTTCTTGCATTATGAATGTCTTTTTGACAATCGAAATGGCTTAGTTGGCATGAATAAACTGATAATAAAGTTGTATTCACAGGGAAACCCATCTTTATCCATAAATATAGACCTTATCCCTGTTCGCGACTTGAAAACCCAACCTCCAAGTACCAGGAGAACAACCTTATCAAGCACACAGTATCCATAACCATCACTCATTGTTCCAACTTACATCGCAGCAAACCCCCCTGAGTCCTGGTCATGTTCAAGTCTACTAGTAAGTCCCCCCCCCCGTGCGAACAGCTCCACTGGGGCACCCCATTCGTCCTCAACCCCAAAGCGCCCACTCACACCCACACCTTCATCCTCCTCCACGGCAACCCCAGCAGCAAGTTCGACTTGGCCAAGCCCGGACCCCCGGAACCTATACCCCACCGTGCGGTTCGTCTTCGCCAGCGCAAGGCGCTCCAACGGCAGGCTCTTCCACCGCGAAGCAACGACCCGCTGGTTCGACGTGTACTATCATCCGGACGGGGTCATCCCCAAGCTGATCAACGAGACCGGATTGGCGGACTGCAATGCCTATCTGGAGACTCTTGTCCGCGACGAGGCTGAGCTTTTGCGGGACGGTGGAAAGGGAAAGAGAAAGAAAAAGGCAAAAGGGGAAGAGAGTCCCTCTTCTCCTGAGGATGATGAATCCGGGTACGACCGCATTATCGTCGGCGGACATGGTGCTGGCGGCGTCGTGGCGCTCTGCCATTGATTGCGACGCCGCACCATCTCGCCGGGTTTGTCGGGTGGAATGCCTGGTTGCCGTTTGGGGCGACGTTTGAATGGCGGGATCGAGCAGCGGGGCCGCAGTTCATTCGGTGGAATGTCAACACCATGAGGCGTGCTCTTAATCTGGACGAGCTGCAATGGGAGCAGAAGCGTAGACGTAATCGACAGGGGAAGTGGCAGGGGGAGGAGGGGGATCTGCCTCGATTGGCACAGCTCAAGACCCCGGTTTTCTTACAGCCTGTCGGAGTGACGCCGAATTGGACGATCCATCAGCAGGAGGTTCTTGAGCGGTTCTTCGGAATAGAGGTCCATGTCGAGAGCGAGTTTAATCGGTTTGATGTCGAGGGGTTTCTGCGGGTTAGGGTTGGATTGGAGTCGGAGGTGCCGAAAAGGGGGTTGTTCAGAAAGGCTTGACATCCATTCCATAGGGCTAAGTGTTTGCTTGTCTCTCTTAAGATAGTAAGTTATGGTTAGTATTAAGTTATGTGAATCTTGATTATGCCGGATTAACTGCTGTGCTGTGGTTCAGTGACTGATCTGTCAGCTATAGAGGTTTGTAGTAGTCGCAGGGAGGACAGCTGTATTTCTTCTCTTAATAAACATCACTTTAGTCTGAAGCCCTAATTCTGACACATTCTGATACCCCAGGCCATTTACCAGGCCGCAACAAAGACTCTTTGTTATCTGTCTGCCACATGCTTTGTTCTTTGTTGCACGCCGCTTCTGGAATGTTTACTTAGTCATTGTCCACCAAAACAAAGAACATGGCTGAGAGCACCGCAGCATAAATACTTTCCTGATTCCCAGTCAATCCTAAACCCCTTTCCCGTGCATGACCCTCTTCAACAGTACCAGTCAGTCCCCTCATCCAAACACCAGGTAAGCCCATCATGTCCAAAGACCACAGACGACACCAACACCACACCCCCCACTGGGACCCCCCCTACATCGTCAAACCCAAAGCCCCCCAACACACGCAAACGCTAATCCTCCTACACGACAACGGCTCCACCGGCCACGACTTCGCGAAGGCCTTCTTCAAACGATTCCCCTCCCTCCACACCCACTACCCAACCCTCCGGTTCGTCTTCCCGACCGCCCGCCGCACCAACGGCAAGCTCCTCCTCCGCCGCGAGGTGACCACGCACTGGTTCGACCTCCACGACGACCGGGACACCAGCAGATCCGAACTGGCCGACTGCAACGAGTACCTCAAGGCGCTCCTCCGCGACGAGGCTCTCATGCTCCTCAACGACGCCCGCACCTCAACAGGGAACTACGGCTACGATCGCCTGATTCTGGGCGGGGAGGGCGTGGGCGGGACCGTGGCGATGTGCCATCTGGTTTCGTCGTGTCAGGCCCGTCTCGCGGGGTTTGTGGCCATGGATGCTTACTTGCATTGCTATAAGCGGTTTGATCCGGGTTGGCTGGGTTGGCTGGGCTGGGAAAACAACCAGGAGGAGGGAGAAGAGTCGGAAGAAGAGTCCGATGGGGACCGGTTATTGTACAATTTCAACGTAGTCCGGGACGAGGTCGGGCTGAAGCGGTTGCATCGGGAGCATCTCCGGCCGGTCCCGAAGCCGGGGGCGAGGGATTTGCGGCCGTGTTTCCCGCAGCTGCGGACGCCGGTGTTGGTTTCCAAGAGGCGCTTTCCGGAGGTGCCGGAGAGTCATTGGGAGGTTGTTCTGGATAGGTGTTTTGGGATGGCGATGGAGTTTGATCAGCTTGAAGGGGATGTGGAGGAGGAGGCGGGGATTGCTTTCCGGTTCTTTTGGAGCTGTGGGATTCCGTTTGAACGAGATCCTGTTGCCTTTAGTAGTCGGCGAGCGTCGGTGTTGAGTTTTCTTTCCAAGGAGTAATGTGCCGTCGGGGGTGATTAGGTTCTGAGAGTAGGCCGGAGTATGTTTCAATTCCTCTTCATAGATTACATGACAGTGGCTATCTCGGACTGACAGGGTATAAATGTGTAATCCGTAGCTAGTCACTCGTTCAGTCTCTTGTTCTCGGAATGCACAGCTATTGATTAGGAATTGTATCCATCATCTGCTATATAGGGCCATTTGATCTTGATATTCCAAAGTACATTAACGTCAACCCAGCTGCGTGCGTATACTAAGCTCATAGATGTAGGGGATCCAGTCATTCTTGTATATAAATAAACTCAATAAGTAGAATTTTGAGTCCTTGTCAGTTTTGACATTCGCACGTAAGGGTGGTCGTACTCACGGAAGTTAGGGTTAGGGCTCCCGGTTCCGCAACCTCGACCTTTCGTACCTGATAAATATTCCGGCTCTAGAGCCACCCTTGATCGCTCCGGAAAGGCACTTACATACAATACATACATTGTCTTTGATCCCACAGAGAGTCAAATGCCAGCGTCGGTGGAGTCCTAAGAACGATCTCCTGTTCAGTGAGATGAGAAGGCCACTTGTCAAGCAACTCTTGGGGATGTAATGACGGACAACCATGATGGTCTATCTATCATAGAAGCAGTATTAGATAAGTTAGAAAGAAAGCTTAAAGGACAGGCATGCAGAAAATCGTGAAGAAGCTCGATGAAAGGGAATCCAGTTTGCTCTCCTCATGATGAATGAATAGCTACTTTCTTTGCTATATTTTCTAACTTTCTTACCACATCTTGCGAGCTCACATACCCATTTGCAGTCTTCTGATCAACACTCAATCCTTCAGATCCCCCACCCCAAAAACGGAGACCAAACACTGCTACATCAACTATGAGTTCCCACCGTCCACGTCCGCACGAGCAAATAGACGACTCCAAGGATCGAAAAGAGCACAACCCAGCAAAGCGCCGCAGATCCGAGCAGCACAAGACACCCAGACGGGAGCGTCTGGACCCCGTGGTCTTCCTGAATGAACATGTGCTGGATGAAATCATCTCCCAGCTCTCGTGCGCGGATCTCGTTCGC
The DNA here is from genome assembly GCA_025688805.1 of Aspergillus egyptiacus. Classification (NCBI taxonomy): domain Eukaryota; kingdom Fungi; phylum Ascomycota; class Eurotiomycetes; order Eurotiales; family Aspergillaceae; genus Aspergillus; species Aspergillus egyptiacus. Next base: position 102,286 of record MU628480.1, on the reverse strand, counting down.
TGCGAGCGCGTCAGCCGGACATGGCAGAGCTTCCTGCATTACTGGATCGGGGCTTCCGGCGTCCACTACATCTTCCGACATCTGTGGGATCCGGCACGGGCCCATCCACTCGAGAAGTTGCCGGCTCCGGCTGTGCTGAGGCAGAATCGTAAGCCCGCCCTCATGTCACCGGTCCTTTTTTTTTTTTTTTTTTTTTTTTTTTTTTTTTTTTTTTTTTTTTTTTTTTTTTTTTTTTTTTTTTTAATTACCCTGTGCTAATCCGTAAAGTGCGAGTTCTGCACCACATCCAGGCCGGAAAGCTGGTCTCTGCGCATCGGTTTGAAAGAGTCAGGCTGTTCTGTACTGCCGGGAACCTCGCTGCTTGGGTACCGAAACGGAAGCTGAAATCTCCGGGTGAGGAGGGCGTAGAGGAAGACAGTATCAGCTACCTCGCCGTCCGGAAAGGCGAAAGGGAAGCGGATGCAACGGTGGAGACGGTGTACGTGAGTCGGTTTCTCCACTCACCTTTTGCTAGGGAGCGTGAGGGTGTGCGCATCATGCAAGTGAATGCCAACGGACTCATACTGCTGGTGCTTGAGACAAGATCAGTGGTGTGGTCCCCAGTCGAGGATAAGGTTGTCTGGAGTCTCGAGACTGGCAGTAACGATGGAATACGGCATGTTCCCATTCTAATCGGCCAGTCAACCGTTTACGCTGCGGCCTCGGACAGAGACAGTTACGGAAGAAGAAGCTGGCGGCTTGAGAGCTACAGCATCCAGACCGGGCAGCAGCTGTATCACTCAGCCGCTTCTATCCACTCTTGGATTGACGGCGTGCTCTATGGAATATACAACAAGGAAGTGCATGCATACGCGAAGCTGGTCCGAGATAGCTCTGGCCAGGAGTTAATTTTCCAAATTCTCCAGTGGTCAAGGTACGAGGAACCGGGAATCGCCGTCATCAGAGGCGCCGACGGACACAAGCTGCAGACAATCCGAGTCCGGGTGGATCGGATATCACAGGTCATTTTCCACTCACCGAGAAAGCAGATGGCCATAGTCGAAGAGATGGTGATTGATTCCTTCCTCGATAATCTCGATCGCGACCAGCAGGCAATCCTTCGCGACTACCGGATCTTCCTCGTTCACCGGCTCTTGTATAACGACGAGGATACCAGCTTCTCCGAGGCATACGAGGATGTGGTATTCATCCCCCGACTTGTAGAATTGAATCCCACCAGCTCTGAGAACCTAGCGGCTGCTGTCGACGTCTTCCACATGACGGCTCTCGTCGCATCCGAGCAGCGGCAAACTAAACGTACAGCGAGGGGAGTGGCCCTGTCGAGATGTCCGCTTGTAACCACCGACGATCCGGCGTTCCGCAATGCCGCAGAGGCTGTCAGGGCTGTCAGGGTTAGGGCTGCCAGGGCTGTCAGGGCTCTCAGCGCTGTTCGATTACCAGGGTGCCATGTGTCCATCCGCCAATGTTACGTGCTCGGGGAGGAGGTGATGCTGTCAGTACTCCCTGCCGATAAGGATGAAGCGCAAGATACAATGGAGCAGCCGCTTCTGCCCGCCAGAATGAGGTCATTCGAGACGCATTTCCTGGAGAATGGAAACCTCATGTTGGGTAGGAATTCTCGGCGTAACGGCTTTGGAAAGGATTATCTTCTTCTGAACTGGACTTAGCGTGCATCGTGTTCTTCACTCGGTATACAGGAATTGTAAACTGTCCCACCATGTTAGGTATCCTCCATCCCCCTGCTGAGGCTGGGATTGCGTTCCGAGTTATAGAAGGCACGGTATCGCCGCACAAGCAGTTGATGCGTTCCGCAGTAGACATTACTGTCAGAATGACACGCTCCCTTACGGTTCGTACGTGAGCCCACCTGACTGTAAGGAAGGGCAGTGGTGACTAGAACAAAGGTACATAGGAAGATACGATGGGACACCGGCAAGGATAAGGATTGTTAACAGCACCAAAGGATACTGGTACTCATGATCATCGAAGACACTACAGTATGGTGCCATCTTTCTTTCCATTGAGAGGCGTACCCCCAGGAAAACAACTTTAGAGGGAGATTGCATGTGGTCAGGCTGGTCCGAGGGCTGGGGCTGAAGGACCTGTGCACGATGCTACCTACCACAGGCAATGGCCAGGCACCCGTCAGCGACATTCCATTCTGCTGAGCAATCTGCTACTTCCGTATTCAGGAGGCCGGGTCTGGCTTTGCAATCTGTACCGAAACCGGAGTTCATAAAGAGACCATACAGCCTGCCCTCTGCAGCATTTTCAACCTATGAGATGGATCAGGACAGCTGTGGAGAATATACAGCAGAGCCACTTCTGAGATCGACTCGTATGCTGAATAAACTACAAGAATAGTCGTTGCCTGTATGATTCCATTTAAGCAGCGTACCTTGGAGCTCAGACGCCGCGGAGTCGCGCTGTTTCAGTACTTCTATAGACGGGCGGTGGATTAGATTGTAGGTCAAGACCACCCGACACCCACTGGTGACCGGTTTCACCCCGTGCTTCACATCCGAGTACCAAGCCGCGTACGAGTACTCGAATTCCGAAGTTGCCGAGCTGTTGAACACACGAGAATCGCCTCTGTGGGTGGCAACAACCTCCCCGCCTTCATGCTTAGAGGGTAGACAAACCACCAACGTTCCGAACATTCCAGGGGCTTTCTCGGAGTCTTGATGAGGAAGGAAGAACGCCCCTTCGTCGTAGACCAGTAACTTATAAAGCTCCGCTTGAACCTCTTCTGGGTTCGCGGAGAGGCCAAGGTCCAGAATGACCTGCTTGAGAAAGTCATGGATTTGGGACTGCCATTTAGGATTGCGAATGGTGAACTGTTCAGCATCCAGTTCCCATGTTTTGCGCACGGACTCGTCGACTACCGTCTCGGTGCCTTTGCCGAACGGACTCGAGTGGCAGGCTTGGGCGACCGACCGCACGACGTCGGGGGTGAATGGCAATCCAACCAGGCCAACACCGTGGATATCAAGACCGGGTTGATGGCCATCTCAACCGTATGGGTTGTAAAGAAGGACCCAGTCGGCTGGATCTCGTTCCACTGCTGCAGTAGTTCGAGTTTGATGTCTTTCGCCCACTGATCGCCCTGTGGCCGAGCGTAAATGGACCCCTCGGAACCTGCATGATACCCGCCAAGAGGATCCATGCTGCGAGCCACTACTAGCATTAGATTTTTTAGATAGTTCTGCGACCTGCCCCGTTGTCTTTCATGTTGATGCCATGAGAGACGCGTCGAGACGCGAGCGCGTAGCACTGCACGTGATTTGTTGATACCTCGTTTATAAGGCATGTTTTTACATATTAAGGTTCAGGCACCCTCATCCTTTACCACGTGCGGTCGCTTGCTTGAGATTATTGCTGCTGCCCTTGAATTGATATACCTGATGACCTCATGTTTCTTGAATCGACCACAGGGCGTTTGACATGTGTGCTGGGGCTGGGGTGTGGTTGTGAGGCTGCCCGAACCAGGCGCTATTGACCAACAAGAACCGGTGCCTCAGCGTTACCTTACCTTATCGGTCCCCTGCAATCTAACGGCCAGTAAGAAGCCGAGATGGTTATGATTCATAAGGTACCAACTTAACCTAATGGGATGGAACACAAGTAAAACCTACGAATCCCTGTCGGCCGCGTTCCAGCCCCTGGAGTCTCTGACCGACAAACTGGAAACCCCTCATTTTTGCCTGCACTGGGCCAGGAACTTGGACCTATCTGAATCCCCCAGTGGAGATATCTGACTCACGACCGATCAGCCCCCTTCTTAACTTGTTCTTCCCCACGTCCCAACTCTTCTCTTTAACATACACTATTTGTTATTCTTACTGTCAGGCAAATGGGCCAGGCGCCAAGCTCAAGCAATGTCATCCAGCAGGGGGGAGGAGGTTCTTCGAGAAACAAGGCGGTCTTGGATAAGCTGATATCGATTTATATGCCGTCACCCGACGCCGCGGTGAAAGCAGTCACCGGCGTGGTGGACAGCTACACGAATTTCGAGAATGGTCGAGTCCAGCGGAAAGCGTTGAAGGAGGGAGTCCCCGTGGTCAAATGCTTCGTCTCGGCGCTCACCACTCACTTGCAGCAGAAGAATTACATCGACCTCCTCTCGACCTTCCTCAGGACCATGAATGCGTCGGCGCAATGGGTCCAGGTTCTGCAGGGTTCGTCAGCGCTGGAGGAAATCGGTCGCAAAATCCACGGGGAACTCCAAGCGCAGACCGGCCTCATGGCGGCCAAAATGTTCGCCGAGCAAGTGGACAAAACCATCCGACTCGAGACCGGCTCGACGGCCTCCTCTCCCGATCACCTATACTTCCTCTACCACCCCGATACGGACTGGCACGCCGAGTTCTACGACCGAGTGAGGCGCGACCCGCTGCCGAACAATTTCTTGGGGTTGTCGGAGAATTTGGACTCGCTGGTGCTGTGGATGCTGTTCCTCCGGCGGCATATGGGGCAGAGGAATAAGGAGGCCTGGTTCCACTTGATCATCCCGGCTTATCGGCCGATGTTGATCAATGAGCCGGTCAGCTTTCCGGAAGAGCTGTATCCGTTGTCCATAACCGGGTATATCCATGATTCCAAACCTTACGTCTGGTTTGATCTCCCAAACATCGACAATGTGTCGCCCGAGCTGCTTGATATCCGCCATGTCGGCAATCTGGCCCGGCCGCCGAGCTCATGGGAAAATGCGGCCGTCGCTGGCACAGGCCTGGGAGGCGCGCTCCTCACCTTGGGACTGACCATAGGTGCTGCTGCGGCTTCTGGGCCTGCCGCTCCATTGCTAGCAATACCGACATGCGCAGCGGGTCTGGCTGGTACCATGACGGGCATGTTCAAAGTTGGGGGTGCCTTCAAGGACAATTCTCCCCGGGTCCTTGGACAAAGACGGAATACGTCAGGGACTCTGTCAGCCTCAAAGGTTGCGGACAGCGGTGTTCAAAATATGGAGGATGTTGCGATCCATTCCTCGACTCGCAAGATCAGTACCAAGCGCCGGTCCGCCAGTCGTACGAAAACGAGACGGGCTTTAAAGGGGAAAGAAAGCGTGTAAGTTTGAAGCGATTCGCCATGCCCCGGGAAACCTGGCTATCTTGAGTCAGGGTACCAGACCCCATCCTGAATTCAACTTACGTTTCTCCGTCTATTCCAGGAACGAGAACCAGGCCGTCTTAGAAGCGCCCCGGCCGCGGCCACAGACTAAATCTTCCGCTTCCAAACCTGCCACTTCCAAGCCTGCCACGAAAAAGAACACTCCAGCCTTGGTCGGCGCCTCCTCAGGCACGAACAAATCCACTCATCCGGCGACTTGAACTGCTCAGCCGCAGCACCCAACATTGTCTTCAAAAAGACGGGACCACCAACTGTTTGCTTTTTTCCAGAATAGAAGATTGACCAACCCAACCAATGATACCCATTTCATGTTTCAGGACCTATCTCGCCGTCCTTCGCACTCTTCCAGCACTAAATATTTCACAACTCACAACTCAATGAGTCTGCCTAGTACAATGTGTCGTGCCCTGGATCCCATAACTTTCTGGCCGGTTATCTTCGTCATCAGCGGCCCTCGCCGACAGTATGCACAAGATCCGGCGTGATGACAAAATAAACATCTACACCATCCCAGTACTGCGCAACGGTCTAGAAACTTCGAAGCGCGATTTCAATTGACGGACTTGCTTGGAGAGCTTATACATTTATATATAAATAAACAAAAAGAACCCGTTTTCAAGGACTTCCTCCTCCTTGTTGATTTCATATCAATTTCATGCTTCGTCTCAGCAATGGAAAACATCGAGAAGAAACTCTTGCGCCGCGTCTGTTGGATGTCGGTCCGGTCCGTTCCTTTTTCGGAATAACTGCCTCAGTCGCCAGCGAGTGCGATCTTGAGTCAACCCATTCAAATTGATGGCGGTATACTGTGACAGTGAAAGAAAGAAATCAGGTCCTTGACGGCGATATATAGACATGCTTTTTTTTCCTTGACCGTTCTTCCGCAGACTCAGATTGAGATGCTACACTCGGATAGGTCACGAGATCATGAGAAACGATAAACAATATATGGTATGCTACTGAATAGAATAGATGGATGGTCTTATTGTCGGATCCTTACACCTTCAAGAAATTCTACCAGGGTTACTGTGGATACTAGGAGAAGTACAAGCTGCCGTCCTGCAAAGTATGCTACCTCTTCGACAACCGCATAGAAAATAAACATATGAGCCTCTTACCAGATCTGCAAATTAAGTCACCCATCGCATTCTAATTCCTCACTACCTATCTAAACCCCATCTATTCAATATCCAGGACTGACTCTGACATCGAGGTCAAGTCACCCCCCTTCACAAAACCTTAGCCATAACCCTCACCCCCGCCGACCCCATCTTCGGCATGGCGACCTGATAATCATGCAAGAACGCCACTTCCTCCGCGCCCGTTTCATGAAGCGTCATCTCAAACCCGCGAACCAACGCCGCAACAACAAGGTACAGCTCCGCCCGGGCGAGTTCAATCCCCAGACACTTCCGGGCGCCTTTGCCGAACGCCATCTGGAACCTGCGACGCTCCCGGCCGGCGTCGCCGAGCCAGCGTTCTGGGTCGAACTTGTACGGGTCCGGGAAGACGGTTTCGGCGGTGTGGGCGCTCAGCGTCGTGATGCTGATGGGGGTGCCGGGGGGGATGGTGTAGGATTTGGGGGAGGTGCTGGTTGGGGTTTGGACGGGTGTGGCGTGGGACGAGGGTGTGTAGGTTAGAGGTTCTCGGGCGATGCGGGCGGTTCGAGCCGTGACGCCGAAGGAGAGGCGGTTGCCTTCTTCGATTACGGCTGAGAGGTAGGGTAGCTGCTCGAGGTCGGTCCAGGAGGGGGTGGATGCGGGGACTGCGGTGATTTCCTCGCGGAGGCGGTGCAGGATGGTAGGGTTTGCGAGGATGTGGTAGAAGATGATGTTGAGGGTTTGGGCTGGTGATTCGGTTCCGGCTAGCGCCAGTAAGGCGCCCTCTTGTTCGAGGCGAAGGAGCGTCTTTTGCGCGGCCGGTAGGGAAGGGTTGTCCAGGACGGAATCGTAGACGGATTCCTTGCCTGTTGGGCCGACGGGCTTGTCAGAGGTGATGCCGGATTCTTTGGCGCGCATGATGGCGGTCAGTTCGTTGCGGACTCTCTGTTTCTGTTAGGGGCTGTGTATGATTCTCGGCGGATAGGGACTCACATCGAAGAGTTCAAGCATGTCAATCAATCCCGGCGGCATGATCCCGCGGCTGATGGACTGGGGGAGCGCCTCCAGAAAGTCCGGGACCAGCGGGAAGTGCTTGTTGAGGTTGATTCCCATCATCAGCTCTCTGCCGTTGCGGCGGAGAATGGCGGCTTTCTTCTCGTCGGCGAGGATGTTGGCCTGGTGGGCAAAGAGAAAGTTTGTGACGACGCTGTACTCATCAGTCCCGCCAAGAGGGTCACATTGTACGAAACATACTCGTTTGAGAAGGCAAAGAATGCATCAGACAGGTTCACCGGGGTTTGATTCGCGGCATGGTCTGCGATCAACTGCTTCAACTGGCCCACTTTGTCTGTGATCACCCGCTCCAGGTACAGAATGTTCCGCTTGCTGAAGAACGGCGTGAGGGCTTCGCGGCGGATCTTGTGCAGGTTGTAGTCTGCGGTCGTTCCAACTCCGCCAGGGACTCGCAGGCTTCTCAGTTGGTAGGCATACTTGTCCCTTGGGTACTTTGACGGCGCATAGACCGTGTCTAAGAAGCCGACGTCGTTGATGTGAAGCTCGTCCGGAGTAACACGGATGATCGGACCTAGAATTGTCAGCCGCCGCTTGACGACGAGTTTCGGGTACGGTACTGTACCATATTGACGGTGGAGCTCTTGAATCTTAAAGACGTATTGACCGGGCTTGATAGCGTCATAGTAGAACTCATACCACCAGGTCAGAGCCGCAAGACGGGGGCCTGGAATGTGGGCGAGAGGATGGAAGTAGAGGCGACGGATGGATTCCGCAAGTGTCCACAGCACCGCTAGGACAGCCGTGGTTTCGATAATCCAGAGTATAGTCATCGTTATTTGAAGATGATCAGGATCAAAAATCAGTCAGGGAGAAATAATAGACGACTGGCAGCCTTTGAGTTGAGCGAGTTGAATGCAAGGGTCACGTGTGAGGGCGACAAAGAAGTCCAATCCCCTCCCCCTCCTCGCAGTCTTACAGTCATGCAGTGAGCATCTCAAACAAGCATTCTGGCCGTTTATCATTTCTTAGTCACCGTCAGCGTTTGCCTCAGTCAAGGGTTAGATGCATTGCAGGCACTCTGGTCCTGCCTATCGCCGCACGGGCTGGGCTGCATTGCCTTGTGGCACCAGGAATGTCAGCGGTGCCTCGTGCTCTTCGTCAGGATAATCTCACTCTCACCCTTCTTGCGATGGACGGCCTCGTTCTTGCAACTATCAAGGATCAGAGTCGACAGCAATATGGCGCGCACATATTCAAACCCCGCCGCGATTATAACCATATGTATTCTCTTCCCCGTGCTAGGGACCTTTACTGTAGTTCTACGCTTCTTCGCGAGAAAGCGGGCAAAGAAAGACCTGTGGGTCGACGACTGGTTATGTCTACCGGCGTTGGTGGGTACATGTCTGGATCTGTGAAAGTAGCAAGTCTAACCTATGCATATCCATCCAGTTTCTGGAGCTTGTGCTGGCTGCACTTTTGATCTGGGGAGCGACAACAAGCTCCCTTGGGGGTCAACTTCCCCCGCCGACGGTACCAGGGCCCAATGGATATCTCTTTTCGACCTCTGATGAGCAGATCAGGCTCCAGCAGGTGAGTATGTGAAGCGGACCAACTTAGTCGCCATTCTGACATGTCCTAGATCCAGTACTTTGCGGACCTAGCAGCGATTCTCGCTTTCGGCTTCACCAAGCTCAGTGTCCTGTTCTTCTACCGCAGCATCTTCTGCAGCAGACGGGTCACCAAGACCCCGTTTCACACGGTGACGCTGTTTATGATCGCGCTTGTTATTGTGTGGACGGTGGTCTTTGGCTTTGGTGCCATCTTTCTCTGCGGCGGAAACCCCAGCTACGCCTGGGCACCGGTGGCGGTCGTTGCGGAGAAGTGTAAACTGCAGCTTCCGCTACTTGAGGGATACGCCATCTCCGACTTTATCATGGATGTCCTGATTTGGGCGTTACCACTGCCACGGGTCAGTATCACCCTCTGCAGACTCAGTCTCAACTAATCCCTTCCAGATTTGGGCATTGAATATGTCCCTCCGCCAGAAAATTGGACTCACGCTGGTCTTCCTCGTTGGTCTCTTGTAGGGCTTCTTTCCCAGATATACAAAAGCAGCTAACAGCCGTAGGGCAATAGCGGCTTCGGCTACACGGATGGCCATCTACATCGACCATGTTGTCAACGCCTTTGCCGAATCAGACGGAGAAAGTACGAATTTACCCGATATACTGTCTTTGCACTAGCTAACGCTGTCAGCATTGATTACGTATCTCCTCTTCTGGACGATGATCGAGTGCGGTCTGGGCGTGATTGTTATCTGCCTCCCTGCGCTCCGCCCCCTCTACCGCAACATCTCACTCGATTCCCTCACCAACAGCATCATGAGCACCTGGCCACTACGCTCGCTTGCTACAACAACCGGGACGGGGTCGCATTCGGTGGTTACACGCCCCGAGAGCCTGGATGGCTCGGTGAACTCGACAGCCTCGTGGCGTCTCTCCCGCACGTGGCATAATGGCCGTACGAAGACTTCCATCGTAGCCGAGCATGATGTGCTAATGTCGGAAAATCTCCGGGGTCAGAAGATATACGTGAGGGACGAGGTTGAGTTACATTAGCTGGGGCTAACCTGGGCTGAACCCATGTGTGTCTCACAGATACGATAATGAATGCTAGTCTACCTATTGCATAATGCATGCCATTTTTAGGCTCTGCCCGAAAGATTCCTGGACTTGACTGCCATGTCAAGAGCTGAGACGCAGTTGAGCAAATGGAATGCCACCTGACAGCGGGGTAGTCTCGCTGCAACAGTAGCAAATGCCAGGGATCATCATTGCACAAGGTGCATGTCTCCTTACGTAGGACTCGTTTTGGCCCCGCACAGCCTAGCTTGGGGTTACACTGCATTGTCTAGACGCTGCCAGCAAGGCTGACGCTCTGGGGTCTGAGACTCTGAAAAAATACGCAGTGCAGTCAGAGTCAGGCTCCACAGCCTAGTACCTGTAGAGTCACAGCCCCTAGCAACAAACAGCTGCTGGCCTTACCGCGCGATACTGGGGGGCTCCATCTCAATTGCGAGCGATATCTTATTTCATAATTAGCATTCAATCATGCCCGTATCTTAAGCAGCTGTTGACTTCGTCCTAGTAGATACTCTCTCCACAACATCGCGTAGCACCATGTTCACATCCCTCCGATTGGGTAAGACGCAACCATATACCCTGCTCGAGGACAACACCCCGACGCTGAGCTCGCGACTCCGCGGATACGGCGCATTCCTTCTCCAAATCTGGCGGGAGACTGTAATCCTCTTTCTCGGCGTCGCATGCACCGCACTCATACTCGATCGCATCTCAGCCCGTCTTGACGCCGACTCTGCCGCCCTCGAGCAAGTCAAAGAATACCGTGAGTATTCAATTTAATCTAGCCTCCCCTACCCTCCGAGGCGCTTAGGGACTTATAAGATGCTAAATGAGCTCCAGAATTAACATCCGCCGACCACCGCTGGATCCAGTTCCAATGGACAACAGACATCTACAGCTCCGCGGACCCCGCGGACAGCGACGCCGTAAATAAAGCCTGGGAGGAAATCATCCCGGCCTTTGGGTTCGTGGCTGTCGACCACGGCTGGGCCGCTGAGCATCATCTGCCGGAGAGTATGAGTCTGCCTTCGGACCGCTCGAAGGGGGTGTATATCGTCGATGCGTGAGTTACTTATTCATCCTCTTCCCCTCTCACACTGCTCTGTCAATTCCAGTTCTAACGTCGAGGTGACGATGTATCAGCTACCACCAAATCCACTGCCTAACGGTCATCCGCCGGACCCTGCAGGAGGTCCAATCCGGCCGAGAACCGACAATCCCGCTGCAGCATTCCTGGCATTGCTTTGATAGTTTGCTGCAGTACATCACGTGTGGGACGAACGGGGACACGCTTCTCTATACGTGGGGGAGGAATCAGACGGGGGATGGACAGGTGAGGAAGTGTCGGGGTTGGAAGGGGAGGAGGGAATGGATTCAGGAGCATACGGCGTGCTATAGGGATAGTGAGAGGCCGATTCCGCTGATTGAGCATTTTACGCGGTGTGAGGGGGGTGTAGGTGATGATGGGGTTAGGGTGCAGATGTTTTAGGTTCTTTATCTTCATGCAGTATTGATTTCGGGTAGAGTGTTAGGTTGTGCATCTGCTTGAAGGCAGGTAGTTTTTGTCTTCTTTAAGGCTTCCTGTGGACTGGTCGTTGATGTTTTAGGTACGTTTGAGCATTCGGGATTGAAGATGTGGTCTATTGTGAGGTATTCAGATGGCCAAAAGATCGAAACACCTGCTGTGGATCGCTAGGCCATTTGTATTAAGGTATGCATAGTAACGATCAACTCTGTCCCTGCGTCAGGGCATGTGGTATGTTCTCAAAGTCTACCATCCTTCTCCAATCTGGCACCCATCGGGAATCTCTTGGGTTCCCTGACCTGGCGGCTGTGCCGGAGGACACTTGACCTTGGGCCCGCCGACGTCGATCTCTAGCTCGATATCACTGCCGTCTTTGTCTCTGCGAGAGAGCGAGGGATTTAGGTCTCGAGGAGCCGGTCCTAGACATGAACTAGTTAGCTGCTTTCCGATTCTTGAATCTGAACCACGGTCACCTACTCGCTACCGGCGCAGCGTGCACGGTTATAAGGAGGCCCAGCGCGCATATGGCTTGGAGTTTCATGATGTATATTGGCTTTGTAGAGTGTGCTCGTGATAATAGTTTTGTCTTTCTTTCTGGTTTACTCTCTCCCAGAGAGTCCCGCCAGGTCTTATAGGGCATCACTCAGTGGCAGGGGCGTTATTCTCGGCTTCTGCTAGGGGCGTCTAGCTGCATCTTGTGCGCCAAATAATCGACTCCGCTCGAATATCGCGAGTCAAGACTGCACTGACGCCGTCCAGACTGTCACATGCATCAAGGCTGAGTCCGGAGTCGCCTTGTGTAGACTTAAGGCGTCCAAGGACCGGCGTGGCTTGTAGAACCTCCTTGCGCAGATTCCCTTCGAAATCGCTAAAAATCAGAATCTCTTCAAATAGAGTTAACTGAGCCCCAGTTTCGACGTTTATTATTGTCCGTAGCGCTGACGAAAACCGCCCTGGTTTTCGGTACTCTGTTGTACTGAACACTGCTGGCAACCTGAGCCCTACCTTAGATGTCTACATGGCTGGGAAGATGAATCCGATGGGCTCTCTCCTCCATCCGCTCCCACTCATCTTTCTCTCTCTTCTCCTTCTGATGTCCAATATCCTTCTCTACCTTCGAATCCAACATCTGAAGCTCTCCGTCACCAACCACGGATTCTGTAAGACCCAAGACTCTCCCCCACTGTCTACGCCACGAATGACCCCGTCGCTAACATACCATCCAGCGGGGATCCACGCTTACGGCGAAACCTGGACCCCCTTCCACACCTACACCTCCTACAGCAACACCAATCACTCCATCTCCGACGCAGCCTGGGCAGCATTCACCACCAATGGCTTCATCGCCGTCCCCCACGACCAAGCCGCAGACGCCGGCCTCCCACTCGCAGAGGACTTTCCCGATGACCCCAGCAAGGGCGTTTACGTCCTCGACGGGTTCCATCAATTGCATTGCGTCGTCCGTCCCCCCTCTCGCCCCCAACACCACCCGACCCACCTTCTCTCCTTCCAGTTTCCCTGTCCGCCTCACCAACAGTTGAGCGGGAGAGGGCAGCTCCAGCTGACATCGGAAAATTTTTTAATTTTTAGATCTACCTCCGCGACACAATCCAAGACCTCCTCCTATCAGGCAAAGACGTCACTGTGAGCGACGACAGACTCGTCCACATCCACCACTGCTACGATGCTCTACGGCAGTCCATCCAGTGTCGGGCGGACGATACGCCGCTGTATATCCCGTTTCGGTCAAAGCGGACGGGCGACGGGCAGTTGAGACGGTGTCGTGATTGGGACGCCTTGACGGCGTTTGCGCAGAGGCATACGGCCTGTTGGCCGACAGGGCATTGCGCGGATTTGGAGGCCGCATAACTAACTAGATCAGGCAGTGGACCTAGGGAGGAGATGCAGATAGGTAGGTTAGGTAAGGTGCAGATTGGAGTAGGGTGGTGGGGTGTGGTTTGCTGGAGTGGCTGCTTACGTGCATGAGATTACCTACCAGTGTTTGGTCTGGCCCCGCGTATCGATGTGGAATGTTTGTTGTTTGTCGTCCACGGGTCGTGTGGTCTGAGAGAAATGAAGGGTTCTTATGCTATTACTCTACCTTGTACGACATGGATTAAGCGTGGCAGTGCTGGCTGTTTGTAGGGAGATATAGAGTAGTGAGGAAGGGTGGGAGATGTTATTCGACTGCAGCTGGTTTGGACATTCGTACGGTGCCGGGTGACGAATATAAGCACTGGGTTTGCTTGCAAGGGATGGCTTAGCCTTAGGCGGGTAAATGGCTTAGTGGCGCTATTTTAGACGTGAGATTTGATTAAATATCCCCATCAGATGTATCTATACTTGGGTTATCTTAATGTCCACGGGTTTCTCCATGCTGATCCCTGCTCCAGCTGCAGTACGGCTTCCAATCAGTATCCAGTTGTCTGACTGCCTTCAGAGCATGATGACTCAAGGTCTGAACATTCGGCAGAAGCCAAGTAACTCCTCGCTTCAGAGGAATAATCCTGAGTAATCCTGCGCGTTCATAGGTTCATGTGCCTAAATTCAAAACAGACACCATCAACAGCTTGAACTCTATACCGCATCCCGTTCCTGGCCACCATGACCGCCAGCTTACAGGCCCAGACAGAACACCCAAAATGGCTCGATACAAAGTCATCACCAGAGACCTTGATGATCCCGAAGCCTCCCCAAACGACCAGGAAGAACCAACTCCTCCCTCCCGCCTATCCCTATCCACCTGGTGTACACCACTCGCGGCATTCACCCTCGGCGTCATTCTAACCACCCTCGTAACCCTCTCCTCCTCTCCCCCCGCCACAAACCTCTGCACCCGCACTGTCTCAGCCTACTCCCCGGCCCTCTCGATCTTCACCGACGACGACCTCACCACCCAGCGCTTCAACGGCGCCCTCCGAGACCCGAATCGCTTCCGCGGCCCGCCCTCCCAGTCCATCGACGACGCATGGGACGAGATCCTCTACGTTGAGGGCGGGCTTGTCCGGCTCTCGGAGGAGGAGGTTCAAAAGATCAATGCCTCCGAATACGCGGCGGAGTATACGGAAGAAATGGGCGGAGGGTATATTGCCGGTGTCGAGGTCTTCCATCAGCTGCATTGCGTGAATATGCTCAGGAAGGCAACGTATATGGAGTATTATTTGCCCAGGATGGAGGAGTGGGCGGATAGAAAGACGTTGAGGTTCCATCTCGGTATGGTTATCGAGGACTTGGGAAATGGAGGCACGACCTGGCTAATGCGTTTCACTTCACTGGTAGATCACTGTATTGATATGCTTCGTCAGAAGGTATCCATTCCCTGTCCTCTTATATCTATGCGCCCCTCCCCTACCAGTCTTGATATATCTGGCAATCCAGCTAACAAGTAGATAACCCCCATCCAGCTAATGTGCGACTCCGACGTCGGCATGATCACCTACGTCTGGGCCAAAGGATGGAAACAGGCGTTTCCGGATTTCAGCACGTACGTGATCCCCTCCCTCGTTCTTCGTCTGTCTTCGTCTACTACTAGGCTATCCGACTGTTAGCTTACGGTACTGGATCTACGGTTTAGTGTCCACAAGTGCAGACCTTACTCGAAGGTCATCGACTGGGCCCGTGAGAACTACGTGCACAGCAGGAATGTTGCCGATATTGAACGGGCTCCAGGGGCGAAGGAGATGGATGAGCGGCCTTGATGGGGTTCTGCTGGTAGAATGTGTGGGGTTACACAGCCAAAAAGATTTATTATTGGTTTGATGGTAGCTAGAATAGATTAAGTTGCGGCTATTGCACGAGACATCGTCTATGTGCTATTTATGTAGGTTTCTACGGAGTACCTACGAGGCAGACGAAAGGATATTTGGTCATTCGGCTGGATTTCTTCTTGCACTCCTTGGCCGGTATGGAGCTTTTGCTCTCTTCTCTTTCTCGCTCTCTCTCTCTCTCTATATATATATATATATTATTTGCCTTTGGGAATCTAGCTGTGGTTCATCGAGCAGGATAATAAAGGCCTCGCTCCACCCGCTGCTTGGCCTTTCTAATATATATACTAAGTACCTATGCGCTCCAGATTTGCTGCACCATTTGATCGCTTGCCCTAAGTAATTCCTCTGCATCAAAGGCATAAACAGAGGATGCGAGGTACGTATACCCAACACTGGCCAACCTTATCGAAACACTGGGAACTAGTGTAGTTTTCTGAAGAGAAGAGATGCATCTAGGTGCCAGAGACCAGTTGCAGTACTATATACTCAAATAGAGCAGCAGGGTTGATGTCCGTATACGGGACCCCATTTAATGGTCAAGGGATTTCGATATTTTTCATGGCTACTGTACCTTATTCGCGATCCGTCTTCTTGCAGTCTTGTATGATCTGGTGTGTTCGAATTCTAATCTGAGGTCTCTGGCAGACATTGGCATGGGTTTGATGATAGATCTATCCTATTATCCTCGGGGAATTTGCCCTCTTCGGATTCAGGGTGTCGTACAGTCTGTTCTTGGCTTTCGGATCATAGATGATGACGATATATATATAATCCACGCAAAGAGCGGTTTATACAGGAGTGGCCCCATAATCTACTAGGACTTGTATCAGTCCTACTTGACACAGCACGCTGTAAATGTTAGTAGCCAGTCTGAGTTGGCCTTCGTTTTGCTTTCGTAAACTATGCCACTTATGCTGTTGGTGTTGTGCGACTCCTACGCAGATTACATGTCTCCGCTATCAGGTAGGAAGGCGCGTGGGTTCAGTAAAAACTGATCTGTATTGTTCGTCGTTACATCTATGGAAGTGTCTTACCATTAACCGACCATAGGTATAGTGCCATGCAAATGCCAGTGATCCTGTGGCGGCGATTCCGCGCCAAGTACTCTATCCCAAGCATACCGCATGACATAGCATCCAGTCGACCAGCAACCGGCCAGCCTTCGTCCCGGCGGCTGAGTTATCATCAGTCGTCGTGCCGAAGAAAGAACAGCGACACCCTGGCTGAACCGGTAGAGGGTCTACCCTCATTCCGGTTCTCTTTATAGCTCTATCTCTTTGCTTCTCCTGGCTAACCTCCCGCAACGGTCCCTCCCTGGCGAAGGGCGGTAATCTGTTTTCGAAGCTCGAGAAAGAAATCCTTGCCGTTGGCCATGGTGTTGGCTACATCAGCGACCGTTAGCATTTGTAGCTTCTGCAGAGCCGGGTGAGCGTACGTTTTGCACCCCAAGGTCCGCTCGCACGGTTGTTCACGTCCTTTCCTTCGGGTTTATAAACGAGCGGTTTCGGGGCTAGACGGCGCATGGCGAGTTAGTCGGTCGACGGAGACGATGCGGCGGCCATAAAAGCGGTACTAGTTGCGCACATACCTCCGGGGGCTGCATATAGTAGGCCATCGGTTAGTGAGCAGTCTTTTAAAACCGTCGGAAGGATAGAACAGGGAATCACCTCTCTTAAGAGCTGCCTTGGCCTCTGCGACGTTGAAGCCTCCGGCTGCGACATGCTGCTCCCGCGAATCTCCCCAGTTATTATTCGATGCGCTCAAGTTCTGTTGTCCGGCACGGGGCCCGCCTTGTGCGCTCATCGTCCTGGGGTTCGGTTGCCGTTGTCCGGACTGGCGGTTCTGATTGTAGGAATTGCCTCGCGACCACCTAACGTCGGATCAGCTGGCCGATAGCAAAGGAGACAACAGGAGGAAAGTCAGTAAAGAACGTACCGCTCGTCAGCTGCGCCACTCATGATGTAGACCTAAACCCGGGGTAAGCTGGCTACACGAGGTAGAGAGCCGGGGAATGCGGCTAGTCGGCAGTCAAACTACCTACCTTATGAAGTTGAGCTGGAGTGACGTGCAGCGGGGGCAGTACTATTCTTTGTCCGTAAGGTACCTTAAAGGTATTGGCGTTACCAGTCGCTGCCAGAATTACGCGCGGAAAAGCAGGCGGCTTCTGCCTCAGGCATCATAAAGGGCAGGTGATTTGGAGCCGGCAGCGACGCCTCCTACACGCCGCGCATACAGAAATCATCAACGACAGCCTCAGAAAGCGCTTGTCGCGTATCGGTCTCTGTGGCTAGACAGTCTTTTCTCTTGACTGGTACCTGCCAAGGAACTCGTTTGATCCAGTCATGAGTGGCATTTCCCGCCAACTCCACCGTGTTTTGCGCTGTTATTCACCACATTGAGCTGGTGCCAGATAAGCGGCAATCGCTCTCAGCAACGCTCTTTCACTAAATTCGCTCAATAGACTGGACCCGCCTTCACCGACGCCCGAAAATGGCGCCTTATTCATCTCCCAAAAGCCGCTCCTCACCGGGGGGAGCGCTGAAGAACGGTCCCAAAGCCCCTCTCCAGGATTCCGTCAACTCAGAGACCCCTGTCGCCGAAGGACCCCCCAAGAAAAAACTGAAATACGTACCAGGGGGCCCAGGTGGTGGCGGAAGGTATATTGAAGTGGAAGTCAGAGACACACCGAAGCCGAAGCCGAAACCGAAACCGAAACAAGCAAAAGTGAGCCCCATGAAGCGGAGGAACTCCTCTGTTACTCGGACCCGTCAGCAGACGAAGGAGATGGACTCACCTGCGCAAGCCGCAAGTATACCTCCGCCGCTCCCGCCCCTGAACACCCCGACTACGCCGCCGTCCACACGCCTGAGAAGAGAGAAGAGCCAGTCGCGCGGCCGATTCGGCTCCTCAACCGCGGCTGCGCTTGCCTTGCAGCAGGGGGATGGGTACAAACCGCGAGAGGAAAGGGGATGGGAGGAATTTCACCCGGAGCTAGATATTGAGGCTAAATTTCCGGTGTTCCCTTCGTCAGAGGTGGACCAGCCGCCTCCGTCAGCGCAGCTTGCCAATATCTTGTCTCCCAACGGGCTCGAGAATACTGATGAGAACAATCCCATCGCCGAGTTGATACGCGCCCATGCTAATGGAACCGCCCGGACGCCGATCAAACGAAAGCCAGGACGCCCTCCGCGCCGTCCGGAGGCCATCTTACAGGCCCTGGGCGTTTTCACTCCGCAGCCCAAAGTTGTTCCACCACCCGGTCCGAACCCGCGCGAGAAATTGACCCTTCCTAAACCTTCCTTCAGACTAAAGGATCCTTTTACGTTCTACGATCAGCCGGGCGTCGGTCAGCAAAATTACGTGGATCGGACAATGGCCAGTGTGGGATATCAGGAAAGTGACCTCTTCCTCCGTCATGACCGCCGCCTGATCCGGATGCCGGAGGGGGCGCAGGAAGATGATCTAGACATAGGGAATCCCGTGGTGGGCGAGGGCGAAGTCAACGCGGCGGTGGGTCGGGTTGAGTATGACATGGATGAGCAGGATGAGAAATGGCTGGAGGAATATAATGCGAAACGACGCGAGGACCAATTTGAGCCGATCAAACCGGCTGTCTTTGAGATCACAATGACGAAGATAGAGAAGGAATGGCACAGTCTGGAGAAACGGATTCCCAAACCAAACCCAAAGCCTCTCCCATCGCATCGCCCCCGGTCAAGCTCGGCAGCTGCTGTCAACGGCGAAACCACAGGGCCGGGCGAGGATCAAGACATCAAATGTGGGATCTGCGATGATGGCGATTGCGAGAATGCGAATGCGATTGTCTTCTGCGACGGCTGTGATCTCGCAGTGCACCAAGATTGCTACGGTGTTCCTTTCATCCCTGAGGGTCAGTGGCTATGTCGTAAATGTCAGATGATAGGATCGGTATCTCCAAACTGCATCTTCTGCCCAAACACTGAAGGTGCTTTCAAACAGACGACTACCTCGAAATGGTCGCATCTCCTCTGTGCGATCTGGATTCCCGAAGTAACGATAGGTAATCCTGGATTTATGGAGCCTATTTACGATATCGAAAAAGTGCCTAAGAGTCGCTGGAAGCTGAATTGCTATATTTGTCGCCAAAAGATGGGTGCCTCCATCCAATGCAGTATGAGAAACTGTTACCAGGCCTTTCACGTCACATGCGCTCGCAGAGCCCAGCTCTACTTGAAAATGAAGTCCGGTCATGCGAATCTCGCCGTTACGGAGGAGCATACACTGAAAGCACTTTGCGATAAGCACGTACCACCGGACTGGCGCCGGGAGCATGGCACGGACGCCGCTACCGCAGAGGCGATCGAATATTACCGTAATACGATGCAGGGCCGACGGTGGGGAGATAGTCAAGCGGCAGCTCTATCGATAGAACCCACTCACCCGCTTGGCGGCGATCGCGAAGATGAAGACGGACAACGGACCCATACGCCACGCATCACCCTCACCGTTGGGGGGAATAAGCGGAAGAGGCCAGCACCCCGCACAATTTGGAAATTACCATCAGGCGCCCCTGTTATTCCGCAAGCCGTTCTCAACTCCGTCGTCGCTTCGCTTCAGCGCTTCGGTGTTCGCCAGAGAAAACAGTATGCTGAAGACGCCTGCAAATACTGGACGCTCAAGAGAGAGGCCAGGCGAGGCGCTGCCCTTCTTAAGCGCCTTCAGTTGCAGCTGGAAACCTTCTCCTCCATGGAGATGACGCGGAGGGACTATGCTGCTATGGGCCCGACTGGAAGCAAGCGGCTCCAGCACCGTATCGAGTTCGGAGATCGCTTATATCGTGACCTAGATCGGCTGCGCATGCTGTGCGATGAGGTCAAGAAACGCGAGAGGGAGAAGCTCAAGGACGCAGAGATGCTTCGGAATATTGTGGATACCGTCTATTTTCCGATGTTCCCTCTACTTTGGCCTATCTTTGAGAAAGCTGTATTGTAAGCACCCCCTGTTATCGAACCATGGCCATGCGGGCTAACCCAACCCTAGACTTGACAGCAAGGGTATTTTCAGACTAGGGTTCTCCGCAATACGCACAAAGTTGGAGCAACGCTATTACCCATCCGTGTCGTCCTTTTCGGCCCACCTGGCCAGTGTGTTTACTTCAGAGATCGGCGTCCAGCCGGCTGGAGATACCGCCGAACTTCAAATGCAAATCAGCGGGCGTGCGCCCGAACTCAGTCTCGAGCAGCGTGAGAAACGAAAAATGGCGAAGCGAATCATCAAAGCAATCCAACCGGCTCTCGAGGATGCGATCCGAAAGGAGAGCGAATTGAACCGTCAGCCTTTCGAACAGGAGCTAAAAGACCTGGATGTCATGCTTGAGAATAGCCTCTTATCCGTGAGAGGGTCTGAGGTTGACTCTGCGGAGCGCTCCGGCGAGGATTCCTTCGATAAGCCTGGAAAAACTAGTGTCTCTGATGATAACACTCAGAAAACAGAGAACGAGCCCGATGTCACTGCGAAGATAGAGGATCAAGAACCGGTTCTAGAGGCGACGGCTGAGACAGTCGCCTCAGAAGGGAATTCTCTGCACCCCCCGAACTCTTCTGAGTCTCAGGTCGTGGAGACGACAGCTACGAAAGAGGTTGTCATGGCCGATGCTTCAAATGCTGATAACACTAACTCTGCATCCGTCGAGCCTCCGACAGAAACTCCGACAGCGATAGACACCATTGAAACTACAGAGCACATAGAAGAAACAGTCACAGCTATCCCTGATCAAACAACTGGAGCCCCCAGAGTCCCGTTCTCACCACCAGTCCTTCAAAGTGATCAGCACCACCCGTTGGCCCAGGGAGGTATCCAATGGTATATGCAGCCGTTTGACCCCGTGGGAACCACGATTCACGAGGAGCGATGGACTGGTCGCGAGGTCATGCGCGGGCTGAGTGAGGAACTGAGTGAATTGGACGAGGAAGAATTGAAAGATCTTGTGGCGGACGACGAGCTCGGAGAGGGTGCAGCGGCCAAAGCTGACGCATCAACCAACAGTGGGCCTGACAACTTGGGCGGAGAGCAAGGGGTGAAAGTTCATCGAACTCGGCGACGATGGCGCGGATTCAAGTGATATTTGCTTAGTACCAGTAGTGCTTCTTTTCGTTTTACTTGTTCTTATGGCCCGAGGGAATTTCTAAAGATCAGGTGGACAGACAGGCGTTTCTATGCGATATTCACTGTTATCATGTCAGAATTATAGGCGTTTATTTAGGGATACAACAATGAATGGTCACAGTTTAATACCATCTGCTTCACTTCAAGGTAACCACTTGACAGCCTTGCGTTTGGCCTGCGTAGATCGTTTATGCAAGAGCCGCCTGTGTTCTGGATCTGCTGACTACACCGCTTGTAGCCTGAGGCAGTTAATCCTTCTGCTGCTCCCAGACTTTCTCCCCCTTCTTTCATCATCAACCTTCATCCTACTTATCATCTTTTTCTTTCCCCCTTCCTCTCTCCCTTTCCTTTCTTTTTCCTCATTCTTGTTCTTCAATTCCCAGGAACTGAAAGGCAATTGTTGAGTTTACTCTCTGAGTCCGCTTTCGAGGTATTTTCTCCTAGTGTTTGTGGCGGAATTTTCTGCGCTCTACCAGCACCGCGCTCTGTGATACCCTTCTCTTACGCGCACTCATTCCGTGTAGCCTGGGTTTAATCCTTTCGACTCTCTTAGTTTTCCATCACACTTCCTTGGATATCTTTCATCATGTCTGCTGAATACGACCACGACAGCGGCCGTTATGATGGTATGTACAGTGTCACCTTCAGCAGATCTACCAGAAATCTTGGAAACACGGCTGACACGTTTGTCTTCACTGTGATAAGACGAGCCTCGCTATGCCCGCGACCGAAGCGCTTCTCCCCGTGATGAGCCCAGAGTTGATCGCGCTCGTAGCCGTTCCCCCAACGGTCGCGTGGATGATCGGTATGTCGCTTCCTTCCTGGCTTAATTGGCGATCACCGAAACGGCTCTGACACGTAAGCATCAGTGCTCCCTCTGATTCCCGCAAACCCATCGATGACGATGAGGGCGCTGTCAACACTGGCTCGAACCTCTTCGTTACCGGTATCAACCCGCGCCTAACTGAGTCCGACATCTCGCGTCTCTTCGAGAAGTATGGCGATGTCGAGAACTGCTCCATTATGGTTGACCCTCACACCAAGGAGTCCCGCGGTTTCGGTTTCGTCAAGATGGTCACTGCTGAACAAGCCGATGCAGCCAAGGAGGGTTTGCAAGGCGAGGTCATTGAAGGACGTACTTTGAGCATCGAAAAGGCTCGCCGTAGCCGCCCTAGAACTCCTACTCCCGGCAAATACTTTGGTCCTCCCAAGCGCGGTTAGTGTTTCCTTTCCCAGGAATAACCCATACCTTTTCACTGACCTGATACTCGCAGAATTTGGTGGTGGCGGCCGCGGTGGTCGCCGTGGCGACCGGTACGATGACCGTCGTGGCCCCTACGGTGGCAACTGGCGCCGTGGCGGTGACGACTATCGCTATGGCCGCTACGACTCCTACAGTGATCGCCGCGATTATGGCGGTCGTGATTACCGCGACTATGGCCGCCGCGACTACCGTGACGACTACGCAGGTGGCCCTGGTGGCAGTGGAGGATACCGCAGTGGTGGCGACCGCTACGCCTCTGGCGGCCGTGAGGAACGGTACGGTCGTGATGAACGCCGCGATGATCGTCGGGGTGACGAACGCCGTGGATACTATGATCGCGATGCTAACCCTCCCAGTTATGGCCATGGTGCTCCCTCCCGCGATCCGTATGCCGGCCGTTCTTACGAACCTCGTGAAGATCGGTACGCCGGAAGGTAGGTCGATATTTGCCAACATCTCCAACCAAATGTCTTCGCTCAAGGACTTGAAATCCAAACTGTCCGGCCCGTTCTCCTTCCCCAGTCTCCTCTGTTAACCCCTTTCCCCATCCCTTTACTTTTGTATCCCCTTGTTGTTCTTTAATGTTCCTCCGGTATGGTTCTTTTTTCCCTTTTTCCTCGTGCAGCTCGACTCGATCGGGATTCTCTTTATTTTACTCTGGGGCGTCATTTGTGTTGCTTTACTACGGGAGAAAAGTCGTCTTCGAATTTACACATCCTATTGGGCGAACTCGGATCGTCGTCAGCCCAGCGACCATTCGGCTCTCCCCTTTTCCTCCAGATTGAATCAAGGGAAAGGAACGATTTCAAGGTCGGCACTCATCGCACACGGGCTGATGTTTTCTTTGTTTCTTCGCTCGATACACCGGAATCTATGGCGGCAGGGAAAGTGCAGGATTTTTCTATTAACGTTGTAATTCCTCGGATTGTCAGCTGGGTCAGCACTTCTACATTTTCAGCTCTACCGGAAAATTGGTCGTTATCTCGCTAGTCAGCTGCTCGCCTTTATTGCGTCTTAACAACATCTTCTACGTAACGACTCGATTGTATTCGGCAGGAACACATTAAATATGTCTTCAGCCACCCACACATGCCACTCACTCTCTTCGCCCCGTCCAAACAAACAGGCGACCTGGAGCCGGCCTTTACTCGCCAGTCCCTCAGACCGTTTGTGTGCGTGTAGTCCCGCCAGCGGGAACAGCCTTACACTCATCTCCCAACGTCGGCTTCTCACAAGGTCAATGTAATCGAAGCCGAGCCCATGCGATCTCGGGGATGCACAGTACCGCTTCTCATCGCCATCATGCATCATCTTGCCATTCCCCACTTCCGTGGTGAATCGCTTGGTGAAGGTAGGTCATTATAGATAAGAGCTAATCCGGCTTATCTCAGGACAAGTCTTCATCATGATCTTCTTGACGGGAGTTGATCTGGTTTGCCGCATTTTCTCACTTCCGGTGTTTGGTGAAGCTCAGCAATCTTGGCCATGATGCTTTTACTTATGTCACCACATTCTCGGGACATTTCATCCTTATACAGTTCGCCAGAATTTCACTAATTGCTGTAACTAGGGTGTACATGCTTTTTCATTCCCCGAAAACATGTTACATCATCTACTGATATTACAGCATCTGTAAGATTTCATTTATGATTAATTAAAGAAAACATAACTTATACACTCCAGAGGAGTCTGGTGACCATTGTGCTATATCCAACACTAATGGTGCTCAGCTCTTGGGGTAGTGACTGGAGTATCTTAATAAGAGCCATGTTTCCGCGTAAAGCCCCTCTGTTCCATAAACGTCTGCCCAATGTTTCTCCGCCATTAGGCTTCTCGCTCTTTGGAGTTGACGCAGGCACGAGACACCGGGCGGAAAGCATCAAGGTGATGCCGCGGACATGCGGTCTTCATCGCAATGCGCAGAAGGGTTGAAGGCGTTGCGCCATTCCAATACTCAAGGGCCCTGGGACAGACACTTGCCCGGCTCTTGGCCATCAAAAAAAGAAAAGGTCTTTGCACGAGACACCGCTCTGCACCTCCAGTAGTAGGCTAGAAAATAACGCCCCCCGGAGTACACTTTCCTACTCCGGCGCCTTCCCGGGTCCCCCTTCTACCTCATTACTCTTCTGTATGAGGAACTCGCCCAACACACGCAGCGGGTTCGGCGGTCTGTTACATCAACGAATATCGTCAGCCACCCAATTATCAACAAGCCAAGACTTCTTATCCTCGATCACAATAAACTATATATGTAAGGAGGGCCAACGTACTGCTCCTTCGTGACATTCTTCATCCCCTCTAGCAAGTAGGGCACGATCTTCTCATTCATGTACACACGCGCGGGGGCGCCACCGGGCCGAATAGGGTTGGTCGCGGAAGCGCTTGAGTCCGCCGCGGGCGTGTGCGCTGCTCCGCCAGTTCCGGTGTTTGAGTTTGTTGGGTCGCTGGCCATTGGTGCGAGGTCTGTTTGCGCTGGTGCTGTGTTGGTCTGGTTGGGAGTGGGTGCCGGTGCGGATATTGGAGGCGGATTTGGTGGTTCGGCGTGATTTAGGCTTGTAGTAGGCACCTGGAAGAAGCTGTGAGTTGGGCTCTGGTGTCCGACAGGTAAGAGGAGTGCAATGAGAGGGTTGAGGAGGGTGTGGAGGAGTAAAAAGCGACTGGAAATGCTGGGCAGTATTTGAGGTATTCGAGGGCGGAGAGGAGGGCGGAGAGCGGGGGCTCGTAGATGTAGATAAGAGTGTGGCGATGCTACTCACCGGGGCGGTATCGGCCATGGCTATTGATGGCGGTGGTATGTATATAATGGCTGGTAGGTGATTATATAATTGAGACGAAGAGGATCTAGTTATATGTTGAAAGACAGAGGGATATAGGTAGGCTGTTTGTTTGCGCTGCTGGTTGGGCCCTGGCGCAAACGTCAGCTGAGGATATATTGATCACGTGATGTCGTGTTACAGCGACACGTGCTCGCGCATCGACTTTGAATGATGGACTCGGTTTGATTTTCAGGAAACAGGCTGCTATACACTTGTGGGCTCGATCTCCTGGGGCTTTGGAGGAATTGTCTTTCGTTTATCAAGTCCTTATTCTTATCCCTCCTTTGGAAAATCCTCGGATACTCACCGTAAATTTACGACATGGTCTCCGCCACTGTGAAAGATATATATTGATAACTCGCGATACGTACCAGATGCTTTGTCTGTATTTGACGGTTATTCCACCCATTCGCTCGCCGCAGCATGTCCCTCCTGGATTACTGGGATACAAAACGTCCACCCGTAAAACGTCGCAAAGTCTCAGATGAAGTGTCGACTCCAAAAACGAAGGCAAAAACGGAGTCTCCTCGTGGAAACGGGAAAGAATCCGATACTTCTCCTTCCGACGAGAGCCCGAGCGTGAAAGCTGAGAGCGCCATAGAAATCGCTTCGGCTGATGAAGGTCCACTACATGATGAGGAGGATGGCGTTCCGGGTAGTCAAACGGAGCTCGAATCCTCCCTTCCAACCGTCGAAGCAGACTCCGAAGCGATAGAAGAATATGAATTGTCGCAGAGGGAGGGAGATGGCGAGGAGGGGCATTCTCTGGAGCAGAGAATGCGGGATGGGAGGTGGCGGAAGGGTAAGAGCTCGATCTATGTAGATGCGTTCAATCTCGCGCTGGACACTGTCTTGGCTGAAGAGGCGCATCTTTTCAATGAGGCCGAGATGGAAGTCTTCCGGCACTGGAGGGAGTTGCCGTATGAGTCGCAGTATCTGTATGTTTCTTCAAGATATGGTGCATTGTGTTTAGCTGCGATGCGAAACTGACTGAACTTAGGTATGTTCGCCTCTTCCTTCGCAAGACTTCTGCGTGGCATCGTGTCGGGAAACTAGGCTATTCTTCAGATATTGCTGATATACCGCAAGTCGTAGCAGACTTGCAGAGGTCGAGGCCTCTGTCTACTTCTGGGACCGCATATGAGGAGGTCCAGTTGGACGGCTCATCTACCGATTCTGGTTTGAGCGGGGAGTTCCGTTTCGCCGACACGGTTGATCAGATTACGACGCTGGAAGAAGCGTCTTCATTGTTGCTACTCGACGAACTGAAGGCACTCGCAAAGGAGGCCAAAGTACAGGGTAAAAGCAAACTGGAGCTCACTACGGCTTTGCACAAGGCAAGCCAAAAGCAAACAGGACTTGGGTGGAACAGCACTCACGGGACAGGAATCAACCGTGAAGAACACTTTTTGAAAAAGATTTTGGACTATACGGGCCACTGCGTCCGGCTTGCGTCAGCTCCTTACGCTCTCTTTGAGCGGGTCCATCTGGTCTTCTACCGATCTACAGAGTGGACTGAGAAGTCCCTCACTACCATCATTCTTGCAAAGATATCTCGCAGAAACTTCCCCGAGTATGTCGTCTGCCGCTCCAACTCTATATTCTCTTCTCGAGAGATTCTCCTGGAATTTGAATCCGCTTTGCGGACGCAGTTCAGAATCGACAACGTGCTTGAGTTCAACGGGACACCAACCAAAGAACGACTAGAGGAGATCAAGGATCTCGCATACAAGATCTACTCCCGGTGGAGGAGGCTCCTCGAACAGGAACAGCAAAAAGAAGACACGATCTATGAATGTGGAGAAGGGGCGTACCTACGCCGCTTTTCTCCAGCCTGGGTATACACCCGGATTCTCCACAAGGGACTGCATCCTCTCGGGCGTTTCAAGGAATACAAGGAAGAGCACAGGATCCTATCCGAGCTACTCGCGCAGCGGCTGTTTCATCCCGCACGCCGAGGCGCATGGTATCAGCGCAAAGCCCTGCTGGAAGAACACTACATGTGGAGCCTAATGCCGTCGGAGGGCCGCAACCAAGAAGCGCAGAAGAAACACTGGAAACGCATCGCCCTACGCACATGCGAAGAAGGCCTCGAAGACCCATCCTGCCATCTTATCTACCACTATGATTTACAGAAGCGCATCCACAAGCTCGAAAAGGCACTCAAGGTCGTCAAGCGAGAACAGCACGATTTCGGACACCTCTCGCTCAGCAAGCCCGAACAGCGCACAATCGAGGGTATACGCATCGAGCGCGAGAACTCCCCGGTCCGCAACGGCCCATCCACCAGCGACGCTGTCACCCCAAAACGCAGCGGGCCTACGATCTGGATAGACGAACTAGAAGACGGAATCGAATGCAGAGTTGAAGAGATGTGTCTGAGCTGGTACCGTGCCCACGGCTGGAAGGGATATCACTCGGAGGGTGGGATCATTCGGACTCTCGTAAGAGCTCTCCTCCCTTGACCCCTTCACAAAGGGTATACTGACAGACAGCCTCCCGCAGTTCGGCTACCTCTTCTACGATATAATCTTCACCTACGTCCCCAACGTCTTCCAGACCGTTTTCCAAACCTGCCCGCTAGACCTGCACACAGACGCCTTCTACGCCACCCGCGCCTCGGAAATAAACCACCGCCTCGTCCAAATCACAAACGGCGCCGCCGAGTCCCTCATCCGTGCCGTCCACGCTGCCCATTCCGCGCGCCAGCCCTGCGCCATCGGAATCGACTGGTCCTTTGAGCTGGATGACCTGGTCGAGATCGTCAATTGCTTCTCTGGGGAAGCGCTAGCTGCAATATGCAAGATCATGGCGCAGGAGTACCAGGCGCGGGGTGGGGGCGTGCCGGATCTATTGCTTTGGAGTGTGGAGCGGAAGGAAGTTTGTTTTGTCGAGGTGAAGAGCGAGAATGATCGGTTGAGTGATACGCAGCGGCTTTGGATTCATGTGCTTCTGGGGGTTGGGGTGAGGGTGGAGCTTTGTAATGCTGTTGCGAGGGAGGTTAGGGTACGGTGACTCAAAACTTGTATAGCTTGTAGCTGTAAACAGATATAAGGGTGTCGATTATGGGTATAGATAATTTATACTTGGACATATCGACCAAGCCACAGTTCCTGATGCATATATAATAATGGGACACTGAAAATTGAGAGGGTATGAACTTTTTTTTATTTGACTCGCGGCAATAGATATAGCTAGCAACTAAATCTAATACCAAATCAACAACGCACCTCTGTCCTGAATTGATCGTTCATTTTCGGAACAACCACAGGCAGCACAAGTACGGTGTGACCCGAACCCACAGAGACCCAGCCTATTAGACGACAAACACTAGATGGCTGTTCATCGCTTAAGCAACGAGGGTGCTGGCAGTAGCGCTCTCGTACTTCCAGGTGGGGGGAAGGACACCGACGGTCTTGTAGTAGCGGGACAGACGGTGGATACGGGACTCGATGAGAATGAGGCGGAACTTGCTGTCCTTGTCCTTGCGGTTGCGCTCAAGGTGCTTGCGGACGGCGACGGCCTGGGGGCGATTCGTTAGCGTTAGGCTCAAAAATATATATAGATAGATAGAAATTGGGGGTAGAGAAGGGAGGAATTTACCTTCTTGATAAGGTGGTACAGGTCCTCGGGGATCTCGGGGGCAAGGCCTGTTAGGGGGGAAATCACTCTGTCAGCCTGTGATCGACCAAGCAGAGGCATAACGACCGCAACTGCGTGACGCGAGTTGGGCGTGGCTCTACGGTTCCGAGGCCGGGGATGAAGTTGGAGGGGATGGAGTGGGTAGAGGCTGGTGGATTGGTTGGTGCGACGAGGATGAATGGGAAGCAATTCATCATGATGGCTTATTGACCTGTTACCGGTCTCCATCTTCACGAATCAAAATCCACTCTTCTCTCCGTCGCATACCAAGATGTCCAATAACCCCCTTCCCACTGCGCATTCAACCCTCGTTCAATCCACCAGCAGACTCGAGTCTACGAACGAAGGCGATGGTGATATCGTACCGTTGGACTTCAAGATACGGAGGATCTTGTTACCTATGCGCTCGTTAGCAAAACCCATCCTACTCTCGGCGCCAAACAGTCTCCAGGAAAACATACCAGTCACAGTCTTGACCTGAGCGATACCGTGGCTGTCACGGAGGACAACACCGATCTGGGAAGGAGAAGCACCCTTTCTGGCGAGCTTGCAGATCTGCTCGACGACGGCGTCGGGGGTGGTCTTAACCCAGGGAGCCGGGGTGCGAGAGTAGGGGAGAGCCGAGGAGGCAATACCCTTTCCCTTGGAGTGAAGACGACCCATTTTGAATGATTGGTGGTGTGTGTGGTGTTGTCGGACGGGTTGCGGTGTTGTCGATGTTGCAAGTCTGTCGGAGGGAAATCAAATCTCGAATTTCAGGCGGTGATAATCGAAGGAAGAATATTCGGCTTGTGTGGGTAGCATCACGTGAGAACTGTGGATGTGGGTCACGTGCATATATTTCGCTTAACTTTCTTTAGGTAGCTGTCTCGGAGGGTTTTGCTTTTCTTTTCTTCTTCTGCGTTTCTATCGTGACTGTGACTGCAGACTTTTCCTGTTAACACTTCAGGGTTCTTTGGTTCTTGACTGGTGCTACGTGTTCATATCACTGAAAGCATGATGTTGCTTGGACGGATTTGATATACGTACGCACCACGTCGATTGCTAAAAGGTAAGCATCTTGATTTTCCTGCATTATTCCACGTTTACATGATGAAACACAACCTTCTTTTTATTTTTTTCTGGTACCTCTTATGTCAGGGTTAGATCCTTGTGGATCGAGCCCAATGATCTAAATGGACTTCTGATACTGTTTCATTCTATATATGTGATCCAGCTGCTGTTTTTGAGCGCTTGGCTAACTATTGCTCAAGTTAGGTTGGCAATTTGTCTTCGTCGGGTGGCCAGTCGTGCGATTGATTAGCATAGTGCCTATAGCATATATTTTCACAATAATATCTTACTGCTGTCGGATATTCTTCGTCATACCCGCGGTCGAAGCTTCCTCCGTCCCAGTGCACTCAAACTGTATCGAGCTAAGACCAGGTTTCTGCCTGCTGGCATCCCCGAACGAACCACTAGGACATTGTCTTGCACCCCAGACTAGCTATCGGCTACCCGCTCAGAACTTTCGAGGCCTCGTGCATTAATGTTGTGTCCAGGGGACCATGTTATGAAGACAGGTATCTATAGCATACGGAGCATGCTAAGTGGGATATTCCGCATGACGTCGGGACACATGAAGTGGGATGTAGCAGCTACACCGCTAATGATCGTGCCCGAGATGTAAGGAGGTAAATATAGCGCCTGTGACGGATGTCGTCACCGCTGCAGTAGTGGTGGCATGAAGTCTTTAGGTGCAGACATCACACCGCCGGTCAAGCAAACTTGTAGCATAGCGGGATCATGCTCCGGAAGCAGACGAGCCCTTTTTAACCGTGTTTTGCCATGGGAAATATCCTTGGCCAGCCCCTGGAGAGAGACCATCTGCGCAGAGCTCGCAGATGTTAGAACATTCCAATACTGCAATGTCCCGTCAACAACCTGGGCATGGTGCAGGCGGCATTTTTCTATGTGTAACGTTGTCAAGCTGGTGCCGACGCATGTTCTGAAGAAAAGCCTGGTAACGACGAAGGTGTGAGAACCCTTACGCAATTGGTCGTCAGATCTATATGGATAGATTCGCAGGTTCTCCCCTAGCAGAGCGTAGAATCCGGGCTGTCCTGCTAGGTATATCCAGCGATGTATCACAAAACTGTGAAAACTCTGACGATGATGTTAGGGCTTTGTCCAAGTCTCCAGGTGATGTCCATTTGCGACTCGGGAAGAGCCGAGAACGAGAAATCGAGCGAGTGAATGTGTACATCATGTGGAGAGACTCAACGATCTCCGGGTTGAGTTAGGAATGACTGGCCATCACAACAAAGTAAATAATATATGCCAGACATCCCGCAACATCAAAATCAAGTACGAATACAGTATGTTAGTACACGAGTAACGTATAGTAAGCACAAGGGCTGAACGAGCTCAGTTGCACGTCAATATTTCAGCTGGACACGGGCAGAGGACAATCAATCAGAATGCGAGGGCGAGTGGTGGTCAAGTACAGTCAAGTAGCTGCTGGGTGTGACGGCGCCATTGCCGCGGACCTATGATAGTCACGGACTGGCTTTCTTTCTGCAGCCTTCAGAACCCACAGCTCTCAGGGTCACCTTCAATCCCGTGTGTCCGGGCCCGATTGGCGGGGTTGAGATGTAATCCTGCCGACCGCGCGCTTAATGCTGATCCATACAGAGGGAGAATCTAAAGCGTCCCCGAGGGGCGAGTGTTGTGGTGGATCGGCGAGGAGTTGCCACAGATAATGATATCGTTCTTGTCGATGCTATCGTGATGGCCGTGCTCTGGGTTCAAAGCTGAAAGTGATCGCGCACTGACGGGCGGCTTCCCTCGGTGGCAGTCAATGAAATGGTTTCCACGAACCTTTCAAGGCCCAAGAAGCTCTATCTATCGCTGGGAATGAGTTTGAGAGGTTGGCATCGGAGTCGTGTGAACGATCACTGAATCCGCTGAGGGGGAGTTCGAGAGGCGATTGGATCTTTGGTGGTTGGACTTCTTCAGGGAATCTTTCCCAGCTGAACTATCCACAGCCTCGATGATACCGGCTGGATTATCAACTTCATGGATACTTCGCAAATTGAATCACGCACTTGAAAAAGTAAGATCACCATGGAAGGTTTCCGCGTCCTGACTACTGGGTTGTACAAGCCCAATGCTTCCTGTGGTTACCGAGGCCCTCTCGATATGGCTGGCATCCGGTATAGGTAACGGAGATTACTCAAACCTTGGGGAAACGTTCGGCGGATATTCCCATGCTGCGCATCGCAGTGAAGACGGGCAAGTCCAGGATTCAGCCCAGGTCGCTTCTTACTGCGGAGTAAGGGACCACCAAGTTTACACTCATGGGCAAATCTCGGGCTCTCGCGGAAAACAACTGTGTGGGTAGATTGGGCTGACAGGGTCTTGAATATTACACTAACTTTGTGCAAACTCTCGGGTCGAGTTGATATCAATAATAATAATAATAATAATAATAATAATCTATATCGAGTTCTTGATGAGGTGAATCTCCCGAATCGGAGTCGTATCGAATACGATACCCACAGTTTTGAACGGTCTCGGGAGGTTAATAACTTAATTCTGGGCGGAGGATTCTGATTGCGCGGCGACGAGACTTCAATTGCGCCTTCCTTCCAACCTTCGTCCCTGAATTAGATCCCCACGTGCGCCTGGATATGCAGCCTTGTCAAGACTCGACAGTCGACAGTCGACAGTCATCTTCAAGAATAATTCAGGGAATCACTACGCATATTGATGACAATGTCGGAAAAATGTCGGAACTGAAGAAGTGACCCGTCACAGATTAACCTTCCTCCTATGTTCCAGGAGCGCTGTGCCCATGAATCGCACTTCGCAAAACTGTTTAATCTTATAACAACATTACATAACCAAGCCGTGACCATCAGCGCACTCGAGTTTCTCAAGGACGGAGATCCTTACTGGATCGCGGAAAAGCTCTCTGCTCGGTCCTCAAACGGGCGTTCCTTTGGATTCTGGAACCGCAGGCGGGAACCCTAACTTTTACTCGGTTCTTTTTTCCCATGGGTTGTCAATAATGATTAAATAACATGTAGTTACCTAGTGCTTAGATACTCGAACGCCGATCAAGTGCGAAAAAACGCGCACGGAATGCCATACTTGGATGTGATATCTGCCTGCGCTTCACATCCGTGAGGCTCTTGCATATGCGTTCTTGATTCAGCATGAGATCTGCTCGGTTAGCCTGAAAAGTGAGAGTTGTGAGAGTCCAGCCAGCCGCGAAGAGCTCGAACACAGTAGTGCAGATAGGGTGTCTGTGCAATAATAATACATTCACAGGCCCAATATGAAACATTATTATCTGACAAATATTTGGCCACGGTCCGTAAGACTAAGCGAGCTATCTTCGTGCGGAAGGTGGATCTTTCGTGAGCGGGCAACGTACGCGAATATCCTTGAGATCTGAAATACGGAGTCATCGACCCGCCGGCAGAAGCGACGGAGTTTGTTCGAGTGGATCGAGCTGCTTAGACTATCGGTAGTCAGTAGTATTCAGAAGTATAAAGTCATAGATACAAAGTATTCAAAAAGAATCCAAGTGGAAGGCAAAATTCCAACCATCAAGGTTATTATTCTTCGCTCAAATCGAAAGAAACGGTCACACAACATTGAGCTGACAGGTGTGCCATGCGCCAGTGGCCTCGTGTGAGTTTAGAGCCGAGCTGCTGCCAGGACAAGGCACCAGGGCCCAGGGGCAAGGGTGAGAAGACAGCCGAATTTTCCTGAGGTTTTGCGCAGACGAAGCCACTCTCAACTTGCATGAAATATCGCCAACCGAGCCGGGGCATGATACCATTCCCGGTTAGTTGTGAAGGAGCGCCGCCGAATGATGGTTTGATGGAGCCGCAATCCCTGTCAGCTGCGGGTAGACGACACCGGGCTGGACTGTTTGTTTGAAGACAGAAGTGGAGGGATTCAACAAGGGCATGAGGAGGTGGTTATTATTATTATTATTATTCCCTGCGCATGTGCTGGTGGTGAAATCTCCGCTCATTTCATTGTTGTTGTGTTTTGAAGCTTTCCTTGTAAGCCCCTCTCAGAGCCCAGTATTCTTGTGAGGAAAAGAAACAGCATCCCGATCAATCTCGGATAATAGTAAGCCATGGAGATATCAATTGAGGCCTCGCCGCCTCGACAATGGCACGACGTCGACCATATGGGGGGAGAGGAATCGGAATCCATGATGGGAATAATCTCTGGAGGGAAGTTCCAAGTTTGGACGGAGAGAGGGTCTGGTCCCGGGCCTTTGAAGGCGGAACCTTACCGATATAACAGTCATTACTGTACCTTACCACAGTACCTTACATGTAAGGTACCAAACTCCATCAGCCCCGCTCAAATCTTGCGCCTTGTTGCTGTCCACTTTTTTGGCTTCATCTCGATTCTCGAATCATACACATTATTCTTCTCTCCGGCTGATTGGAACCCCATGAGACTCTAGCGTGTAACTTCCATGCACAGTCTCGCCATGCTCTTTGGATACTCACTGCTTTCGTTCCCCACCTATCACTCATTTAAAACCGAACAACCCCCCCCTGCTGCCAAGTCTGTCTCCGCCGCTGCGTCGAGGGTTCTTCGGCGAATCTTCGTTGTGGTCAAAGCCGCGACACAGGCCAAGTCCAATCATGTTCATCCGGAGGCAAATCGCGTAGAGATTCGTACCCTTGGGTGAACGGGCCTTCAGGTCGCTCATTCGTCCCACGGGACTCTTTTTCATTGGGGCTCGCTGAGATACTAAGGTACGTACTAGATCCAAGTCCCCAGTCCGTACTATATCTGGCTGGTCTCGCCCCTCTCTCGCATCCATGCCCGCCTTTTCTTCCCCTTTGCCCCTCGATGCGATAAATCTACCGTGACTTCTTTGTTCTCTCAATTGAGTTGCTGCGCGGCCGCGAGCCTCTGCCACGAGGCCTCCAGCCTGGGACCCGTCAATAACACACAGCAGTTGCCCTCGTCAGGATATGACTAACTCGCCCAACGTCACATCAGCCGCATTTCCTACGTTTCAGAAGCTGTCAACAGTGACACTCGCAACATGTCTCTAACTGATCTGAGCGGAGACTGTCCAGCTCCGTACTACCAGGAGTCTTTGTTTGATAACGGTGGATGTGCGTGGTGACCCTCCTCTACTCAAGTGCACACCCGCTGACTAGTGCTGTATAGTTGTTGGAGGACGCCTTTGCCAAGCGACCCCGGCTGCAGGCAATATCTCCTGCTGTCTTCCGTGTCCACAAGCAACCTGGCTGTATGGTGAAGGTACAATCCACTTTGTCTGGCCTTCTGCTCTACTATCCTGACTGACACATGCCGTCTCCAGAGATCCAGGAGAAAACACGGATAGCGAGCTGGGTCTCCGTTGCTGTATTACCGCTCTGTATATTCTTACTGGTGTCCTACGCGGTATTACCAGCAAAGCGAACACACCGTCACTACTTGAGCATCTGCTTTACCCTGGGAATTTGCTGCATGCAGGTAGGCCGCTTGGTGAATGGATCTCTTGGACCCTGGCTAAAGTACTCAGATTGCATTTATCATCCCCCTGGGCACGAAACCGGACCAATGTTATAACGAGATCACCCCTAATGACATGCACTCCAGTCTCTCGTGTGCCTTTACCGGTGCGATGCTTCTCTTTGGAGGATGGGTGGTAGTTGTGTTCAGTTTCATCCGCACCATCGCCTTCCACCTACAAGTATGCTGGGAAGTGATTCTGGGACCCAAGTTCATGTGGGGATCCTTTATTTGCGGCCTGGGAATACCTATCGTCGGGACAGCTATCATGCTTGTCCTGACGGGCGTCTCTTTCCGATTCGGCGATGTGTGCCACATCAACATTAAAAACGGACTTTATGACTACTGGATCCCACTCATAGTGTTTGCTGGCGCGTCCCTGATCATGCAGTTCACCACGATGGGATATTGCATGCATATCTATATCAAGTCCGTTTACGATACGGCCTCGACTACAGAGGGCTCGAATATGCCTTCCTACACAGCTAGTGTTGGAACGATGACCGCCCGTCAAGCATACCGACGAGTTCGCAAAATCCTCAAGTTACAATGGAGAAGCAACTGCCTGGTCCTGGTCATTCTCGCCAACGTCCTTATCTTTGCTGTCATCTTCATCAGAACCGATAATAAGCTGGAGATGACACCGGAGAATCTTGCAAGAGCGCAGCCGTGGATATATTGCCTCACCGTCAACCGGGGCGATATGACAAAATGCTTTGATGAGGCCCATGAATTCGGACCTAATGAACCAACACTCTTAGCGCTTCTGATTCTCTTGACCCTGGTCGGATTCTGGAACTTCATTTTGTTCGCGCGCCCCTCCATGTTCGTCGGATGGTGGGATCTGGTCCGCCGCAAGGAAAACGCCCAGTTCGAGTTTGTTTCCGCCGATGCGCGTAAAATGCGAGGCGACAATAGCTATGAGATGCTCAGCAGCGCCGGATTGCCGTCCTACAAGAGCCCGGAGCCGTACACGAAGCCCTATGTGCGGTCCCCGAGCCCTGCGTACACAGCCAGGACCTTGAGTCCTGAACTGGGTCAAAACTACGGACGGGAGGCCCGATATGTGCGGCCGTCGATGAGCTTCTCAGGACCACGACCGCCGAGCTCACCCGGAAACAATGGACGAGACTGGAACCCTGAATCTACGTTTGCACCGGGTTACCCGTATGGCATGCGATGATCTTTGCTCCGATATGTCTTTCGATATGTCTTTTTCTTGTTTTGAAAAGAAATGTATATTCTACGAACGACGCGCATGACTATACCCCTAATTCTCTTTCTTGTCATTTTACTTCCCGAAGTGGCCAAGAGCCAAAGGATTGTACTTCTTTTCGCTTCTCCTTTCCTTGATTATGGCGAGCCAATCGGGGTTAGAACGGTACCTGGAGTACTCAGGGGTCCAGCTGGATAGACTGGGACGGAGGATTGTTCCAATCACTGCATCATCATACAATAGCATTCATCAACGTTACGAAATGACCACCTTCCTGATTTTCAATGCTTAGGCGTCGATCCACATTAGGGCCGTTTACACCGGTCGCCCAGCGTAGGAAAACCAGAACTCCCAGGTAGGTATGATCTGTGTACATCTACAGTCACTCCCCACCATCACGGATCTCCAGTATACGTAGTACGTCCGTCGAAAATATTGGCTTAAACCAGAAAACAATGCCCCTCTCTGCCCGGCCGGGCCTCTGGATTGCTCCACGCAACGAAAACGCAACTGGATTTCATATATATATAGATCGAGGAGACTGGAACTCAGAACCACGGATATAACCGCTGATCAACGAGCCGTTATCGTATTGAAAATCCCAGAGCAAAAGGAAACATCAAGTAAACTTTTGTAAGTACACGTACGTATGTAGTGATTTCGTGTCCCACACTCAAAGCGAATTTGGTTCGCGAACCGAATTGCGATATCAAAACTAATATTAGTAGTAGTAAGCCAAGTCAATCGAAAGTTACGACTTCTTCTGACTCGAGCCCCTCCTGACATAGAGGCTGGGTTTACTTTGGTACATCCGGGGATATATATCACTAGTACTCTCTCTAAAGTCCATTGCCCGCTATCCAAACCCCTCAACAGGGACTCAGGGAGCCGCGGACCCTGCACAGCCCAGCCTCCCTAGGCTACTATAGTCTATACTAGCTAGCTGGGACACGGAGTAAACCCCCGATCTGGAATCGAAGCACGTGGAGGAATCCGAGGAAAACATGGGCTTTCGCGAAGGAAATTCAAAACAGCCTAAATCTCGGGAAGGGCTGGGGAGAGCCCCGGGTACCTAGACCCAGGAAGAGAGAGATAGTAATCGGAATCCACACTGCAGTGAGTAAGATTGTATGCACGCTAGGTAGAAATTGGATCGATCCTTCGAGAGGGGTTCTAGTCTGATTCTGAACTCAACGTCTTTAGTTTCAACATTCATGAAGCAGGTTTCTGAGGCCCGCGCCGCAACCTTGGACTAGCATCCGTTTACTGGATAGTGGATACGCCACTTCCGCATTATTGGCCTGCTCTCGAACCCGGTTTTCATTCTCGGAGATGTAGTCTAGTCTAGTCTAGTTTAGGCGCTGGGGTGAGGGAGATTTGGTTTCAATGGGATTCGTTGGTACTAGACTAGGTGTCTGGTGTCTGGGCTAGAGGAGTAGAGTAGGTCGGTAAGGTAGGTTGGAGGTACCGTATCTCATCTCCGAATTGTCTTGTGTCTTGTGCGTCCGCCGTACGACGACAGGACACGATCGGTCACCTATTATGAATGATACTATTTGTAGTAATTCATCGGAGTAGCATTCTTGGACATGCCTTGGGGGGAGGGGGAGGGGGAGGAGAAGATGTTCCACGGGTCTTAGGGTTGTCGCAGTGCTACCCCCAGCTAGGAAGGTCTTCTCCGATCGAGGTCAGGTCCCCGTCCCTAAGTTACTGTCGGAGGACTCCGAGTCTGTGGGAGGGGGAGGGCTTAGATGGAGATAGTCTGTAGGTACCTGCAGTGTCAGAATTTAGTGTCCGGGCTGAGGTTAGGTACCAGATAGACCCCGTAGACTCTCGGGGGGAGGGCTCGCTTGTAACAATAATGCGAGGATTGAGTCAGGTCGAGCAAGTCAGAAAATTACCCGTAGATACCTGCGGTACTTCGTAGCAGTCTACTAGTGGTTCCTTTGCGGTATTGGGTGGCGCTACTGATGATAATGGCATTGACGCCTGAAAGGGACGGTCCGACATTGTACAATATTACTTTTGAATCAGGAATAGAGCACACTTACGACTAAGTAGAGTAGTATCCGTATTACGTGTCAGTACTTATCTATACCTGCAGTGGTTCAAGTGGTTCCGAAACGAACCAAAACCACGGGAGTCAATTATATGGATATGGACACATGTGGAACTACGCTT
This sequence comes from Aspergillus egyptiacus, assembly GCA_025688805.1. Taxonomy (NCBI): domain Eukaryota; kingdom Fungi; phylum Ascomycota; class Eurotiomycetes; order Eurotiales; family Aspergillaceae; genus Aspergillus; species Aspergillus egyptiacus. Next base: position 63,296 of record MU628480.1, on the reverse strand, counting down.
CCATTATCAAGTATAGTAGTCCACCAAACCGGTTCACTTCATTTTGTATTCGATTCAATAGATCCCCTCAGGACGGGTCTAGATCAGGAGAAGACCTTCCAATCTTGGCCATTATTAACTTAGCGAGCCTACCCCGTGGGGAGGTGTCAAATCTAGGACCTATTGTTCAGGTTTTTCAGCGGAGCATCGACTATCGAAGTTTAAAATTTTACCTAGGTATCGCATGATTCTATTATTCCAGAGGCCGGAAATCATGTTATACCCCGGACTCAGATGGATGTTCTTCGGCGTTCTGGAGCACCTAGGTGATTGCACAAGTGGAGAGAGTGCGCGGGCCTCGGCTGCCTTTGGAGCCCGATTGCTGAGAGCCTGAGAAACTTCGTGATTATTACCTAGATAGACTACCAGTCCGAAATTCATATGGTGCTGGCTAGTACTATAACGGTGGTAAGAGCCGCGCCGCTAGGGAAGACCGTTGTGTTCTGGAATTACTAGTCTCGAGAGACCCTGGTCGCCTTACGAGGTACGCTACTCCGTATCGAATCCTCCCAGCGGAGTAGATGGGACCAAGTAATAACTTGCTTTTCAGTTTCTGCATTTCGCTATGGTACATCATTAACCCAAGCATGGAAAACCTGATTCTTGATTGCGGGAATACCAGTAGAAAACACCGTGGGATACCTAGAAGAAGATACGAAAGCACGTCACCGGCTACCAAGCATTGACGTCGAAATTTTCCTGTGACAGTTAGACAAACTGCTATAGAAAAGGGGGCCGAACTCACCTCGGAAAAGTATGTCGTGACGACAGTACGGTCCGAGAACTTCCTACCAGCAAGCGACTTCAGCGCTGCTGTCGTGGCTTCGACTGTCTCGAACTTGACGAAGATCTTGCCTACACCAGGAGACTGTCGACTACCGCCTGATGGACGAGGGATCTTCAATTCGAGAACCCGGCCGAACTTGGAGCACTCCTCTTGCACATCGTCGCAGATTTCTGCTGCAGATTAGCACCTTCCTCTTCGTCGGGTAGACTTCTTTCAGGACGGCGACTTACCTTCGTAATCTTCGTTGTCCATAAGCTCCTCCGCCGTAACCATGTTCAACAGCTGCAACACACGTGTGCTCTCCAGATCCTGAGACGTGGTCTTGGCGAACATCGACATCGCGTTGACCCCCATGTCCAGCCCAGCGGCCTGCGTTATGCCGATACTGGCGCGGACAACCTTGAGGTGTCGGTCTCCCAGCTCCATACCGTTGAGTCCTTGGACGGCGATGGTGGTAGTTGCGGGGTCAGCATACTCGCAGAAAGCAATGCCCTATGCACGTTAGCTAGGCCATTAAACGTACTGGGGAGGGAACGTACCCTGGATTCCTCTGTCGAGCTGTCTTTCACCAGAACAAACGATTTGAGCTCGCCAAAGGACTTGAGGAGCATCGTCACGGGTTCCTCCGGGATATATTGTGGGATGTTTGACACACAAATCTTGTTCGGCGAGTCGGGAACTTCCTTGCCCAGCGTGCCCTCTTCCGCCTCCTGGTCGGCGATGTTGGGAACAATGTAATCCTTGGGTCGTCGCACCTCCAGCCCCTTCGGCGCTCCGTTCTCCGCACCATCGGCCGCACCATGCTCCTCCATTGTGATTCCATCGAAGGCGAGTGCAACTGTAGCATCGTTTGGCGACTTGAATTCGAGCAGCGCGTATGTGCGGTCATCGGACAATTGGGCCGAGATGCACGGGTCGACGCCTTGGATAACATTGAGCCCGTTGAGCTGAAGGTTGAAGAAAGACACCATAGATTCTCCGGAGACGTTAGGCGGCAAGTTGTACACGAATAAGCGCTTCGCCTGCCGGGAGTTGGACGGCTTGAGGGCCGCAGTGTCCGCAGAGCCACTTGCAGACTGGTTCATGAAAGCCTGAAGACGGCTGGGATCCATGGGCTGTTGTCGGGGAGCTCCCGGAAGAGGGAACATGCCTAATCTGTCAGCATCTACTAGGTTAGCAGACTTTGAAAACATACCGGACAGCTTCGCCTGCTCCGCAGTGACATTCTCGTATCCTGGAGGCTTTATATCCCATTGTGTCAGACGTCGCTTCCGAGTCAGCACTGACTGCACATCAGTCAAGTCAGGCGTCGGCTCCCTCTTCCGCGAAGGTGATGGGCTTCGCTTCCGATCTCTCCTTTCACGCTCACGCTCACGCTCACGGTCACCGCCGCGCTCCCTTCCCTCCCGTCGGGGACGGTCCTCAAACAAATCTCGGTCTCTTTCGCGGCGAGACGGCCGTTCATCGTAGTCTCTGCGCCGGCGATCACTTCTGTCCCGGTCAAACTCTCTGTCGTCCCGGCGACTCGAATATCGGTCCTCTCGTTCTCTGGCGCGATAGTCGCGACTGGAAGAGTACGAGTCGGCTTCGGCTTCGCGTCGGGAACCTCTAGAACTGTAGTGCGGCGATCTCGACCGTCTCCTCTCTCCTCTATCTCCGCGATCGCGTCGTTCGTCGCGCTGCACAGGAGGAGTTAGTTGCGCCCGGAAGTCAAGTCAATTAATTCCACTCACGTAATAGTCCCTTGAGCGACCGGGCTCCCCTACTCAACGCTATCAGTTTTGTCCAAACAGCAATCATATTGCGTTAAATTCTTACCTCTAGAAGAATAAGTATCACCGTTCATCGTGAACACGGTGTTGTTCAGTATTCCTGATCACCTCTATCTGTTTTGCCACTTGGGACGAGACGTGGTTTACTGGCCAACCTTGAAGCAGCTCAAGCAAATTAGGGAATTTCGGAAGCCGACCCTTGGAGACAGCGACAAGGTGCAAAAGGCCGGTCAGAAGCAAAAGAGAGATGTCAGAGGCAAGCTGCGCTGGGCGAAAACTCCAGCCAAAGCGATCGGCGGAGAGCCTGGAGCATCGTTCACTAACCTACAAGCGGTTAGCGTTAAGGGGTGAGTATCCTACCGCCTTCTGTTCCAAGATATGTATGGCAGAATAAACAACCCAATGCTTCAATCTACAGAATTTCACCATGCTAAATTCTTTCTTCATTAACTGATAATCCAATTCCGATATGACCGTGGGCGTCTTTTCAGAATGGCGCAAACTGCCTATTAGTTTGAGTGAGCTATGCATCAATACAACCCTGCGCTGCGGGCAGTCATTTCGGTACTGGACAAATCTACGAGTCTACCCAAACTGAACAATCCCCAGGGCTAACTCTGCCAGATGGCACAAGCTCCCAGATAATGATGAATGGCGCTGTGTCCTCTACGGTCGACTTCTCTCTTTGAAACAAGATCCTTCCCATCTATACTACCGAACCTATCTCTCGCCAATATCCACCTCAGCCATAACCACCACCAACGTTGCCGACGAAGACACTACCCTCGCCATAATCAAACACTACTTCAACCTCAGTTCCAAGCTCACAAGCCTCTACGCGCAATGGTCCTCCTCGGACCCGAACTTCCGCAAGAAAGCCCCTCAATTTACCGGCATCCGCATCCTCCGCCAAGACGCCTGGGAAGCGCTCGTCTCCTTCATATGCAGTAGTAATAATAACATCGTGCGCATCGGGCAAATGGTTGAGAAATTATGTGTCAACTACGGAAGCTATGTTGCGACGGTCGATGGTCGCGCGTATCATGACTTCCCGTCCCCTGCGCAGTTAGCGGCAGATGGAGACGTGGAAGCCCGGCTGCGGAGCTTGGGGTTTGGATACCGCGCAAAATACATCTACCAGACCGCTCTCATAATAGCGAAGGAAAAGGACGAAGGATGGTTGAACTCTTTGCGGAACCCGGAGGCTCCTGCTTTCGGGTCTGCGTCTACGGATGTCGCCCGCGAGAGCGAAGAGATGCCACCTGAGGGTAGGGTCGGATATCGGGAGGCGCATGAAAATCTGCTCCAACTGCAGGGCGTTGGCCCCAAGGTGGCTGACTGCGTTTGCCTGATGGGACTTGGGTGGGGTGAGTCCGTGCCGGTTGATACTCATGGTAATAGGTCCCCTTCGAACTTCTTCCACGCTTTCCACGACGCTGACTTTATCTAGTCTGGCAAATCGCGCAGAGGGACTACAAGCTTGGCAAGGGGTCCCATAAGTCCCTGACGAAGGCCACATATGACGCTGTGGGAAACCATTTCCGCAAACTATGGGGTAAAGAAGCAGGCTGGGCGCATAGCGTGCTGTTTACAGCTGATCTAAAGACGTTCTCGGATCGGCTGGTTGCTACGACTAAACAGACCAAGGTTGACGTGAAGGTGAAGGATGAGGATGATGAGGATGGCACGACCATCACTGCGACTACGACTATGACGAATGTCGCCCTGAAGAGAGCGGCTGGTGAGGACGACATCAAATTGGAGCTTGATGATGTGAAAGACATGGTCAAGCCCGAGACTGTCGCTACAACACGAAGAACGTCAAAACGGCTCCGAAAATGATGACAGCAGCTTCAGCTCGTTTTCCGCAGCTAGAATACAACTATACCCTTTTATGTTCGGGTATCCGACACCTTTCTCATGAGCTACGCTTGTGCGGTGCTTGAGAATTCGAAGCTCGGTCATTCTAGTGCTTACTAAGGCTTCTCGGCCTGCCATTACATGCGACCATCTCATAAAATCAGATACTGGATGCTGTTACCACGACTCGACCGATATGCTCGGCGATCACCGAAGGAAAGTAGCATCCGTCGCGGCCATGTGCCAATGGTTTAACAACTCCATTGGGCTAACCAGGCCTAACTATATAAACAACTGCAGTGAATGGTATCCAAATTCGTCCTATAATTACAAATATCAACCAAGACTCAGGTCAAACCAACTCCAACTCTAACTCCATAGCCACAGTCCATCTACTTCGTCTTCTCGTCCTCCACCGTCTCGCTCGCCGAACAAGACCGATACACAAAGTCCCTTGAAATCGGCACAAACACACTCCTCAGCCAAAACCTCAACTGACTATCCGGATACAACGTCGAATTCCGACCCGACGGATGCAAGTACCAGCTCGCGCACCCACTCGTCCAAACAAACTTGCTGCTCGCCTCGTCAATCCACCTACTCTCCTTCTCCTCTGCCTCAGCCGTCACGGCAACCGTATCCGGCAACGAGCGGGAAAACGGATTGAGCCTACTCAGTAGCGAGGGCTGGGCGTGCAGGTTAGCAAGGACGGGCTGGAGGACCTTGAGGGTGAATTCGATCTGGCATTCTGCTGTGAAGATGACGGAGGTGTGGCCTGTTGCTGTGTTGGGCCCGATGAGCATGAAGAAGTTTGGAAAGCCAGATACGCAGGAGCCATAGTAGGCTTGTGGGGCGTGGGAGGTACTGTTTTGCCACTGCTGCCGTTAGGGCTGTAGCTTCCAAGGATAGAAAGGGTGCTGATCTGGGAACGTACATGCTCAGTTAGACTAACCCCCTTCTCGCCTACTATCTCCATCGGAAAAAGCGGCTGCGTCGCCTTAAACCCCGTTGCAAGCACGACCGCATCGGCATGAATGTCCCGCCCCGATTTCGTCTGCACGCCCGTAGCTGTAAAGCTCTCAATAGGATCATCCGGCACCAGCTCCATATTCTCCCGATGTAAACAAGCCAGATAATCCGTATCCATAACTCGCCTTTTACAGCCGAGCTCCATCTTCGGAACCAAGACATCATGATACCTCTCCGGCGCCGCACGCCTGATATACGCCGTTTGTTTCTTCGTCCTGCTCTCGCGGATCTTCTTCCCCGCAATCCGGTCGAACGTCGTGAAATAACTCTCTAGATAAAAGAATATGGCTGCCCGGAAACACCGCATCACGAACGGTACATTGCGGAATATCCACCTCACTGTCGCCGAGTAGCGCGGGTTCGGTCGTTCCTCGAGCCAGTGCGGTTGCCGGATGAATTGGGTGACTTTTCGAGCTGCGCCGGGGTTGGCGCTTAGTACAGGTACGAATTGTGTTGCGCTGCAGCCGTTGCCTTTGTTCGCCCCAAGCCCCCATCCGATGTCAGTATCTCAGTTGGTATTATCTATAATTTACACCGCTATCGGCCATTGAGCCCACGAGCTTCCCGTGAATAGGGATCTAGGAGCAAGGCCGGGGGGGCAACGCACCAACAACAACAACATCCTTTCCCTCCCACTCGAATCCATGATCCCAGCGCGCACTGTGAAATACCCGCCCGGTATATTCCTCCCTCCCTGGGATATGGCAGTCATTCGGCTCGGACAGTAGTCCCACTGCTGAGATCAGCACGCGCGTGCGCCGCTTATAGACTTGGCCTGTCTGCTGGTCTAGAATGCTAACGACCCACGTCTGCGAGGCCTCGTCGAACGTCGCAGACTGCACCGTCGAGCGGAATGTGATATGTCGGGGGATATCATGTTTCTCGGCGACGGAGCGGCAGTAGGACTCGATTTCGGCTTGCGGCGCGAACTGCGCGCTCCAGTCGGGGTTGAGGGCGAAGGAGTAGGAGTAGAGGTGGGATGGCACCTAGGCTGGTCGTCAATCAATCCATCATCTGGTCTGGTCTTTCTTTTCTTTCCTTCCCTCCCTTCCTTCCTTCCTTCTTTCTTTTTTTCTTTTTTTCTTTTTTCTTTTCTTTTTTTTTTAAAAAAAAAAAGTGTAATCATAGCATGGAAGATAAAAAGCCGCACGTACATCACAAGCACAGCCGGGATAGGTATTAAACCACCACGTCCCTCCCAGTTTCTCGGCCTTGTCGTAGATTTCATAATTGACGCGCGGGAATTTCTGCTGCAGGCGAATGGCAAATCCCACGCCTGAGAAGCCCGCGCCGATGATCAGGACGTCTGTGTCGACGAGCATTTCCACTGCTAATTTCTGTTACCGTTGTTGGCGAGTTTATTTAAAGGACGGAGGAAGGTTAGATGAATAGATAGATAGGGCGGCTGTACCTCAAGGATTTAAATTGCCTAAATCCTGAGCGCCCCCCCCCCGTAGAGCCTCGGCACAATCATATGTAGAGATCTCCGCCACATAATAATAAGAATGCCTTGAAGTGGCACGGTTTATACTGGACTCATTTCGGCGGGTGTGACCTTCCTGGGTTAGAGAGTGTGTGACCGACCGTTCTGATATGGCTCCATTATCCCAGGCTCCATCTCATCATTCGCTGCTGAGGGTTTCTCCAGCATGGCACATGTGCGGCGCATTGGATAATCATGCCCAATAATCGCTGAGGTCCCGTCCTGACAGAACCAGGAGGGAAAGCGGCGGAAATACACCGGGTCACTAGTGAACGGACTATTTACAGGAGCCCCATAACCTTGACCCGAGCTGAAGGTAAACCTTGAACCGCTGCGAACCGTGTGGATCTTTTGTGGATTCCAAGGATGGAACGACAATTTTGCGTGATTTCTGGAATTCTGCCCGGGGAGATGAGGAACGAATCAGAGAGCAAAAATGTAAATAATAGTTTTGCTGTTTCCAACTTGGCGTCTCCTGTCAATCGTCAATTTGTCCACGGTACCGTCAAGGGCTCCAGCCGACCAGACAAGTGGCATCCGTCTCCGCTTGAGGTCATGGCCCACTTGCACACTGGAACACTGGAACACAATAATCAAAGACTCGGAGCGAGAGAGGTCGGTCACAACTTAATCATCTCAGGGGAGCCTATATCTTCGAACTCTCATTTCATGCCTAGCGAGGGTGTCACTAAAACATGAAAAGCACAACACCACACGACTCTACAATGAATCACGCCCAGCAACTCCAACTCAAATCTTAAGCCGAGGCAGGCATCATCTCTTTCTGCTCCTCAAGACTAGGCGACGTCGTTGTCGCTCTCGATATCAGTGAGTCTATTCTTCGCGTCCGGGTCCAACAACGGCGGTAGCTCCGAGTTCTCGGGCCTCAGAAAAGCATACGTCCTGGCGGCCCTCCGCAACTTCGCCAGTTGCAGTACATTCCGTCCGCGACGATCTATCTCGTTTCTATATTACGCCCCACAATGCAGCAGGAGCTGTAACATCTCAACGAGGTTGTTCATGACGGCGCGCGCAGTGGGGTTTTATCTGTTCGAGTGCGCTCGTTGATCGCTATCCCTGCGTTCAAAAGGAATTCGACTTGGACGCATGCGTGCGGCATAGTCGAGGGTCATATAGCCAAGTTCGTTTCGATTGCGGATGTTGGCTCCGTGGCGGATTAGCAGGGAGAAATTTACCTGGTGGTAGCGGTGTTTTGCAGAAAGCTCAAGGGTGCTTGGAAACTGTACCAAAGGAAAAGATGCGGTCCTCCTGAACGAGTGAAATATGCATCTGCAGCATCTTTACCGAGTACTCAAGAAGCAGGAGGTCGTAGAAGAGGATCCTCATGACATCGGGTACTCGGGCTGAGGACAGCCGGGATATTGTCTCAGGGACTGGAGCTCCAACGAAGGTGAAGTCTTCCGTGGCGTGCAGGAACTCGCCAGCATTGGAGGCTGCTGTCTCGGTCACGTCTGGTTTGATACATTCGAGGAAGTCCGGGACGCTTCTGCGCATCCCGCTTGCAGCCGTTGACGCTGACGTTGTGCCATATGACCCCAGCGGCAGGCAGGCAAGGGCAATATTGTGTTCCCTGATTTTTCCCAGTGTGTAGATATCATTGTCTGCTTGGGGCCTTCCTCAAGCGCTCATGAACCTCGTTTAGCATGTCTTTATCAGCTGCCAGCTCGAATGGTAGTGGGCATACGCAGCCGACGTAATACTTGTCCGATGTAGCGTGCTCGTTGGGCAGCATGGAACGAATCTGAGGCCTGAATTCCTGCTCTCTATCGCCGTAAATGATATTTGCGAAATCGTGGACTTCACGGGCTTCAGTTTAGGTACGACGAAGATCGGGGTGGAGGATGGGTCTATCTATCATCGATACAGGTAGACAGGGCTGCTTGCTGCTTTCTGTGGCGTGTGATGAAGATAGAGGGACTAAGTACCGATGGACGGTTATTTTCCAAATAATATGGAACCCAATGGTAGATGAAGCAAGGTGCGAGGCTGTATGAAGAACTGAGAGGCCGAGCAACCCCCGCCATCATGACAACCTTGGAAAGCGTACGTACTCATCTCCCGTCAGCTTCTAATCCCACTCCCTGCCATGGTGGGAGTATGTCGCTCTGTAGCTAATAGTTGGCTTTGAAATACTTAATTAAGTTAACTCAGATATCTGTACAGTATGCTCTGGACTCATAATTCTTGGAAGGTCAAACATCGAAGGGCCCCCTGAAGGCCACAATTATTAATAAACGTATCAACCAAAACCCCGAAATCAAAGGGTATTTTCTCGATCTTGTGTCGAGATTCCAGCTTTATACCCGGTGCGCCACGCTAAGAATGCATGCAGAGGTCCTCTAAAACGCCGATCGAAGACACATATCGCAATGAAACGGCCGTGGAGTTAACAACACACAGACGGGAAACAACGAACAATAGATATAGAAAAGTAAGGCAAGAGAAACAAAGACAGAAGTAATAGAACAGTCCTTAGCGTAGCAAGCAACGCTCTGAGTCGCCTACAGTGTAAGGGCAGGTGGATCAATAGCCCAGAGTTGCAGAATGGAGGTGGGAAGACTGAGGTCGAAGTATGCCTCCTGTGGACGTAGGATGCGGCTTCCAGTGAGCCAAGACACGGTAATGCTTGAGTGCACGAATGGCGGTATGGCGAGGTGCACAGGAGTCCAGTTCACCACTTAACCAGGCCTAGACCCGGGAATGCGAAGGAGAGACTTTTAGTTGCACTTGGCTTGAACCAAGCGTCGGGTGGGTGGAAAGAGAACCGCAGGCTGTAAGACGATATCAAGAAACGTCTTTGACATCCGTATTCTCGTCCCAGCCCCACTCTCTGAGGAGTTGTTTAGCGCGATATTCAGTCGCCCAGCCCAGGTCCAGTTCAATGTCTCGCAGCAGTCGCAGAACCATCCGGCGCTCGCCAGGATCAGTCAGGCATCGACCGCTGACATACAGTGGTTGGAGCGAGTTGATCCGCACAGAACCTGCAGGACAGGACATCCCGATGCCCACAATCTCACGACTGTGGAACTTGATGTCACCTTCATTTGATCGGAATGAGGAATATCGATTTGGGATCGAGCCCGCTCCGCCAATAGGCTCCTGTGGCTTGTTAAGCTGGAGAAGGATACGAGCCATGTGGTAATGCTGCATAGCGGATGAGCACATAGGAATGCTATACCAAATCTCGAATAGGGAGGACGCGTCTTGAATCTCGCTTTCATTCGTGGACGCAGTCTGAGGGGTGCCGACGCGGGCACACGGGCGAAACGTGACCGGGAGGCCGTTGTACCATACGTCAAGCTCGGCTTCAAGACGGTACCATCGCTCAAGTCGCTCAAGCAACAATTGTTGGGGTACGCCCAGAGAACCGGCGTTAACAGCGGCCGGTTGACCAATGTGCGTATTGCTGCCGTCGTTTATGAAGTTAATGATCTTTGATATGATCCAGACCAGCGCATTCGCGATTAGGTCCTCCTTCATAACATCGTCCCCTGAAGACTCCCCGGCGCTGCTGTTGCTGGGACGCACAAAGCCCAAGGCGTCAACCTGAATGCCTGCCTCTGTCCACAGAGCCAGGTCTTCGGTATTCAATCTGGTACGACTCCCGTTTATGACTAGTGGAAACATGTCAGTACTGTACAGCTTACAAAACGCCTAAATCGGTCTTCACTCACAAGCAGACAGATAATCCTGTCGAGCAAAATTCCAGAACGTTGCTTTCCTAGCCCTCGACAGGCCGCGCCTTTTAGGCTGCACAGAGAGGTCCCCAGGCGACACCCGCAAAAGAGGACGCATCCCCACCTCAGCTAGATCCAATAATGACTTGACACCACTCAGATGCCGATTCCATGCCCCACCAGTGGCATCAAGCAGCTCGTATACGGACAGAATGGCCGTGGCAGCAAGAATCTCGTCCGAACGGGCTCCATGTGAAAGTCTGTACTCGGTGAAACTCCTAGCGCGCTGGCCGTCAATGTCCTCTCCTATCTCACTGCCGTGGCCCTGTCCGAAGGGATCAGGGTTGCCCGGATCGGGCTGCAACTCTTTCATTAGAAGCTGGATGGCCTTCTCATAGTACTTGGCCCCTTTCCAACGCCAGTCGACAGAGGGCGAGTCTTTCTGCGCCCCGGGGAATACTTGACTTAGGCGGACCCCACCAACAGGACGTTTGGCTACTTGCGCATGACCCAGCTGCTTCGCGGCATGTGCGCACGTGGCATACTTCAGTAGAGGATTTCGGAGCGCCTTCACAGGTACGTGTGACGCAAAATACGTTCCTAGATCAAATAAATCCATCCTATCGGAGCTTATCAGCCTTGTACTGCGACGGAATACCTTTCATATAGGCTTACCAGGGACCTGGGACCTCCGAAAAATGTCTCAATAGGAAAGCTACCTCATAGTCGGTCTCCACCGGCGCCTCACCCAACGAGGATGCTCTAGAGTCTGGAGAATGGTGAAGGATAGGGTCAACGGATGGAGATATGGGGTGCGACGGATTAAGTAAGAAATTAATGTTTGTGTTGTTGCCATTATCTGAGTGAATCGAAATAGATGGAGAAATCTGAGCAGGTATAGATCGGGGTATCTGGTTCGGATGATGAGGACCCGACACTGGGGTTGGAATATTACTGAAAGGCGTGGTGACACTTTCCGCGGTGGATGCAGATTGTTGATCCACAGCTAATGGAGGGTACGAAAGACGATCATGCGTGGCGATCGTTGAGAGTGCTTCGAGACCATGGACGTCTGCTCTTCCTGCCTGGGGTATCGGCGGCCCTTCCCAGCCCACGCTTTGCGAATTTGCAGCCAGGATGGCGGCTTCTGTCTCTGACAGCGCAGCTTCCAGATCTTCCGCGTAAGGATCCGAATTGTCAACAAAGATCACTAGATAGACAGGCAAGGCTCTCACGTCAGACCCATGTGCCCCAATGCCTCGGTAGTATGTACCAACCATGCTTCGGAATATCCAGCCAGACACTATCCTTGTCGAACGTATTCTTATACGAATAAAATCCCCTTAAGCTCCCACGTCCGTCGGAAGATGAGTCTTCAACACTGTCGTTCATAGAGGCGTTTTGCTGATGGCGGAAGACTATCCCTTCGCTCGGGCGACACTCCCTGCCGCCCTTCAAGCATTGTGAACACACTGGTTTTTGCTCGTCACCTGGCAGGTAAAAGAAAATGTTAGCCTAATCTCTTCTACTGTGCGCGCCAGACAGGACATGGCCAACAGCTGAGGGGAGGACTCACATTTCAGTTTTCGGGTGCGGCACGTCAAACTGTACAGATAGGGATGCAATAAGCATCCTCACGCAGGTCAGCTTCTGGCCCTTTTTCTCATTCATATGTGTAAAGCCGTCACAGGGCTCTTGCAGCACCACATGCAGCTATTCCAATCAAGCATGGGACCGCGAAAGTAAAGAACCGGGGTACACGTACCATCCTGTGCGGGATCGCATACCGTACGGCGCGTCGGCAGTTAAGCAACACCATCCGATACAGTCGCAATATTTGCCGTAGCCAGGGTAGCGATACCAGGTAGTCGAATAGCGCTTGGTTTCCAGATGATGGAGGGGCAGGGGCGCGGTCGAACCCTCCGCGAATTTAATGTGAGATTTGCGGAGTTGCGGCGGTGGGAAATTGCGAAACTAGACCAGAGCTGGGAGGAGAAGCGGGGAGTGGAGATTGTGCCCAGGTGGCGATGCCCGCCCGCTTCATGGCACGACTCCAAATAAGGGAGGGATTATTAGCTGGAACCTAACCTACTTAATCTGCCTTCGAGTGGTATCTACACTACAACGGGAAGGTATCGGGTTTTCAACCTTTAGTTAAGGTTGCTGTCAAGTTCACTGGGGATGAAGTTCACTGTCAATCATGAGGAGTCAATGAAGATCATAGCTCCACTGTCTAGGGCCTGAACGAACATGCTGTATGTACATTTCCACAAGCTACCTAGTACCTAGTCACATCACAGCCTCCGCTCGAGTTGCTGACTACAACCGAGCCAGAGACTTGGTATAATACAGTCACATAACCACAGACAAAAAAAGCAAAGGCCCCCATGTCAACACGGCAGGTAATAGAATATAGAATGTAACAGACGCAAAATTAAGGGTATAAGACGGTTTGTCCCAAGAACGCCGTTCTGAGATACCAAGAAGAGAACTAGAAATGCTCAATCAAATGCAAACTGTGGCAGCAAATGGTAAAAAGGTGTTGTACTAGATGCCATGTTGACAGATCATACAGTTGGCGGGCTTAGGTTAGGCCGTTTCAAAGAGTTGAAAAGATACTCGGGGGGAAGTCGGCGCATGGAAGTCGGTCGGTCCGTTCCCGCTGCTTGAGGGGCTGCCATATAACCCTGGCGCCGACGCTGGATCTTATTAAATATGACGCCAGCGATGACAATCAGGAAAACGCAGCCAAGTGCGCAGCAGAATGCCACCAGGATAACAATGCCGTTGGAGTGATGGTTGCCTGCAGAAGGTATTAGCATACACTGTGGTACCCATGCGAAAGGCAGATACTTACTTTTCCTGGCGTAAGGATTCTCGTTTTCGTAAAACATCTGCGACATGCGACCAGGTCGTCCATCAGAAGTGGACGAGAGGATGAATGGCGTCAAAGTGGTGCCATTGAACAGAGCAGCCGACACGATGCCAAAGTCCGGCACCTCAATTTGACCAGTGATCAACAGGGTCAAATCCTTGTTCAGAAGGTCATTGTGATCATGGTCTGAGGCTAGGGGAAGAACGTCGAGTCCTCGTATCACGGTTCCGGTGCCAAAGATCTTTTGAGCTGGGTGGAAGGTCGAGCCGTCGTAATTAACCACGAAACTTGAGCCATCCTCCGATTGTCCAGCAAGCCAGAAGCTTGACGTAACGGGATTTGCTGGGGTAAACGCTGTTACGGCACCGGGGATGGATGAAGCCGAAGCCCCTTCGAAGGCTTTCCATTCCATTTCCTCGGTGGAGTAGGTTGCAACTGCGGTCTCATTGCCCCCTACGGTGAGGTTACCGATAGCAATTAGAGAGTCCTGGGCCCATTTGAGCGCTACGACGCTTCCCTCGAGTTCGACTCCCGGTCGGTTCCACTGCTGCCTCTCAGTGTCATAGTAGCAAACACCCGAGCATGGAAGAGAACCGGCGGCCGCGAACTGTCCTCCAACATATACCTCTTTCGAGTCGGGACGGGGCGCAATTGCTTTAACGAACACGTCGTCGCCATTAAACTTGGGAGGCTGGTCTTGCGCAAATGTGCTATTTTCAAGGTCATAGAAGACCAATCCATTCAGTTGAGAACCGTCAACTGAGCCGGTCACCTTACCACCAGCGTAGAGGATGTCGTCGGCAACGGCCAAAGTTAGAAATGTGGAATTATTGTCGACCTCGCTTCCCAAGCCGGTTATAATGCCATTACCACCTTTCAAGAAGGCAAGATTCCGTAGCGTGGAGCCGTCGTCGGTCACCAGGTTAAAGTGACCTCCGAGAATGGTCAGATTGCGACCCGAGCTCCTATCATATATACCTGTCACTGTCTCTCCGCTCGATTGGGTACTACTCAGCAGCGGATCCAGCTGCAGTTCATCGTCGTGAAGTAGTGATACCGCTCCACCGGCAGCGATCCCTCCTGAGACAAGGCTTCCGGCAAGAATTGTTGTATCGTTAGATCTGACAAAATCTGATAGGTGTCCTGAATAGTGGGTTTGGCTGACATTGAGATTCTGGACCCAGTTATTGCGCGATGGGATCCAAGCAGCGAAGCCTGAGACAGTCACTGCAGGATTCCCATCAAAAGCAAGCAACTCGTCAAATTCACCGCTGACTGCGATAATGGTCTCGTTGAGATCAGTCGAAACGTTGAGAGGAAGCGCAAAGACTCCCTTGACAGGTCCATTGACACCACCTCCAAGCGCAGACCAAGATCGAGAGTTGGAAGAGTAAGCCGCGACATAATTGAGATTATCGCTCCCTCCGGATGATGAAGTTCCAGTGAAGTTTCCGCCAACATAAAGGGTGTCGTTTAGGACGGCCATCGTCGTAACCTCGGAGTTCAGGCCTCCTTGGGGCATTGCTGTCACGTTGGAGTCCGCCTCAAGGGAAAAGATGTGGCTGACGTCGGAATTTGAGAAATTACCAGCGGCATAAATTACCCCGGCATGATTAACCATGGCCTGGATGGATGCTTTTGAATTGAGCTGTGCGCCAGCCCTATTGACGTAAGAATCCAGAAGATTGGCGGTGACATTTGTCGACGCTGGATCGTAATCATATAAGCCGTTTAATTCACCGCTTGTGTCGTTTGAATCCGAGAGAAGCTCGAACTTGACACGGGAAGCCACTATTGTGATATCGCCCTGACCCGCGATAGGAGACAGCGTCACGCGGGGCCGGAACGAATCGTCACTGGGGTCTACAGGGCCGCTGTAGATGGTGTCATATTTCTCATCTCTGTTTGTCTGGTGAATCTGTTTCTCGATAGGTTCGGCCGCTTCAGAATCAGACCGAACGGTGGCCGTCACGTTAACGATGCCTCGACTATCACAAGTCCCATCCTGTCCGCACCCCGGAGTGGATACGAGTATAGAATAGTTTCCAGACCGCTTAATATCCGGTTCAAAGACGATAGACGTACTGTCCGCATCAGAGTCAGATACCTGTGCTGCTAGGTAGTCGGACGGGCTCCCGTCAGATTCGGTCACAGTCCACGATCCCGCTTGGGTAGCAGACGAAGAGTGGCTGACATCAGCGCAAGTGGGTTCGTTGAAGTCATTGATGGCGTAGGTGTAAAGATCTTGCTGTGTCAGCCAGAACGCCACGGAGGTGAGAAGCTTCGGACTTACCATTCGTGAAGAGTTCGATTTTGTTCAACCCAGCGCCAGTGCCATACCAGTCCCGCACCTCGATCTGAAACCCCGTCATACCAACGTAGTTGACAAAATGAAACTCGCGATACTCTTCATCATTGCTATCCGATAAGAAGCAGTACTGATCGCAGTTCACGTCGTCTCCGGTCTCGGGGTCCGTATACGTCATATTCATGATGCCGTTATCAGGCAGCCTCCTGAATAAGAAAGACTTCGTACCCCTTCCTTCGAGATGTGTATTATACAGGCGAAGCTTGGATGGTTTGAAGTTGAAGCGCATGTCCGCACGCCAGAACCCAAGTGCATAGTCCCCCAATAACCAGGTCTCGCCCTCACCGTCATTACCGGTGGAGCAGACAATGTTCCGGGGATCGTTAAAGCCACTCCTGGTCGACTCTGTACTCGAAGTAATTGTTGCATCCTGGAGGTTGATAACCTGTTCGTTCCTCTTTGATGATGACGATGTCGAGTTACCGATGCCGTCAAAAGATCCACCAAAAATAATGTGGCCATCGATGTCCTTGATAATCGAGGTTACCGGACCGTTAAACCCGCCGAAGGATAATTCTTTCCATCCGTCACCTCGAACCCAAGCCGCCGCATTTGAGGAGTTGCCTTGCTCGAAAGTACCGCCAACGTACACGCTATTCGTTTTCCGATCGCAAAGCAATGTCGACACCCGGCCCGATAGGCCTGGGATGGCTCTCACACTGTTCGAATCCGGTTCATACAACGCAATACCGTGGGCCTCCACGCCACCAAGGCTTGTGAAGTTTCCACCAACGAAGATTTCCGAATTCCCCCCCTTGTCTCCACTAAAGGTACACATGGCACTGATGTCGCCATCGGAGGTTGTCAGCTCGGTGATAATTCCATTCGGAAGAGGCGTGAGGATGGACTGAGAGTTGTTGTCTGCGGCGTGTGTTTTCGATTGTTCCGCATACGAGTAAAACGTTACCGCGTCGAAGTCACCTGTGAGAGCCACATGTCCAAGACGTGAGAGATCCAGGTCTGGTTGAGCGACAGGTTGAAACGACAATGCGGAGACATGAGATATTTGGCTCGTAAGCCAAAGTTGAAGAACTGCCGACGAGCCAGCCGCCGCAGGCCCAAACAGTGAGGGGAACCTCATAGTTCAGGATCGCGACGACAGCCCGCAGTCTCTGTTATGACAAGTGTGAGGGATACCGTACTGCCCGAAGCGTTCAGAAGGGCATAGGCGAGAGTATAAAGAGTGCATACACCGACCAGCCAAATTCCAAGTCACCGTCGCGAATGGAGTTGACGTAAGGCAGGGGAGAACACGAGAAAAAGGAGGGACCTAGAAAGGAATGTGGAATAAGATCGAAAACCAGTAATGGGCCCAGAAAACGAGAGTATAAGGGCAAAACAAGAAA
>MU628480.1:0-46029 GCA_025688805.1 Aspergillus egyptiacus | reverse complement strand
AAAAAAAAAAGAAGGGAACTGCAGAGATGCAATGCAAGATGACAATGGCCAGATAGTTTTAACGAATGAGTGTTGGAAGTTGGATGGGCCAAACGAGTGACATGGCAAGGCTTGGTTTGTACTCTGGAAGCCTGAAGGACCTTGGAACCTCGAACTTGGTGTCATTGAATTCAGGCACGGCAGAGTTAAGGAGGCACCCGTGACCCTGTTCCATGGAACCCGGGATATCACGGATTTACTTTGCTCCATCTGATCCAGCCACTGCCAATTTGCCAATCACGCCAGGGATTGTTCCATGTGAGACGAGACTCCCGTCGGGACCTCCACCCGTGGACCCCTTTACATCTCTCAAGTACGGTAACTACTTGGATGGAACTTGGAATGCTCCAGCTACTGCCAACTATGGCCATAACTTACATAAACTTGGCTCATTGCAAACTGCAATTTGTTGCTCAGAGTATCTAGATGCCTTTCAAAATTTCTTCCTCCGAGCTATGAAACACTCGAGGCCGGCGCATGAAATATGAAGGGCCATGTCTACCTACCTTAGCGCAGGTAACTCCCGTAATTGTGCCCCTCAACGGGCTGGCCAACCCGCAACTATTTTTGGGCCTAACTTCGCCGACCTTCACAATTATGGACAAGTGCTTCATTATTGAAGGTTATCTCATCGAATATATATGGAACAGCTACTCGATGCTTAACGCATGAGCCTCGCTTCCCAGCTCTCATAGAAGAGCTGTGCAACATTGCCCTTAAGTAGTAGGTAAATACTGGCTGGGCTCCGCGTAGAATGCTCAAACAAACGCCTCTTTCTCACGGAATCGAATCAACAGAAGCAAGGAGACCGATCATGGTGGGTCTTGTCCTTAAACTTTGATTGACGCATGGCTTGGCAGGTGAAGTGTTGAGGTCGAATACTAATCTGATCAGTTGCCAGTGATAGTAACTGGTTTATGTTCCTCGCCAGGCTGTTTGCTGAGTGTCATGAGTTCTCCGGGGACAGCAAGCAACAATGTTATTAGAACAATGGGACCACTGACCACGGCTGGCTGCCAATAACCTGCTGGTTCTTAATCCTCTCGCATCAATACTATTTAACATAGTCAACATCCGCAATGTTGCTAACCCCCGCTTTAGCGAAGGAGGACAGACTACCGTACCCGACCGGCCTTCTATTATTTTCTGTTCTGAATTTGCACTAACCATGTAGATACGGAGTACTCCTGTTTCACTTTAGTTCTCTTCAGCCAACCTGTGCACTTCTATACATAGGTCATCCCTTCTCCGCCTAAAGAAAAGCAAATCCATGGTTACCACCAAATCTGCCAGACTAATGTAAGGAATCCCTTGCCAAACAGTATAACAATAATGAGGTGAGTAACTCCATAGTCCACCCGTGGAATCATACCTTGGAAGCTTACACCCAGGACGCGTTGAATTGATAGGTCTATATATATATGTAAGTATTTGTTTGTATGTATATATACCGTTCTTGAAGATATCAAGACTGGTTAGATCGTCCATGTTATACAAGTTTTATGAATTCATATATATATATATATATTCCGGACCATATACAAGCATACTAAATCAGACTGACTAACCCAGTAAGGACCCATGCATGCGGTGGTAGTCAGACATTTCTATAGATGATAATATTCGGTCACCTCCACAGTCAAGAACTCCATGTGGGCTAAATGCTCTTCTCCGTAGGGGCATATTATATACAGATATGATGTCGTACTAGTCAATGACCCTTACCTCTATAATTATACTGCCCTGTATCTCACCAAGACTCGTTCCCACGTCTTTGCCGATCATTTGAGCTGAGTGTGGCGTCCGACAACGGGAAACAGTCCGAGTTCGAGCTTATGTGGACAATGCTTGAAATCAATTTCCCTTACGGAGTATATATGAAAGCTCTCTGCAAGGCGTTCCCACACATCCATCCAGTCCAACCATAGTTCGACCCTTTCAGGTTCAAGTCGAGAAGCGGCCCGAGAGGCTGGCGTAGCTGGCGTCGAAGTTTAAGCCTGGGGCATCAACGCTAATCCTGATTTTGTCAAAGTGGCCAAATGCCGGCCAAAGTTCACCGCGTGCGCGCAAACGCGACACTAGCTACGAAGATAATTCAAGCCCGCTCTCGAAGGGACACCGTTGCTATTCCAACAACAGTACCTCAAAACCTCTAGCTCAGGCGCCTTTTTTGTCGCATCAACTCGCACTCTCTTTTGCTCACTCTCCGAGAGCTTCGGTATCAGAGCCCCAGTTTCTATCTCCTAGAGCTACTCCATCATGTGCGCCTTTCCACCAACATGACCGTAGGTCTAAAATGCTAATTGAACTGCTAGGGAGAGCTTCGATAACATCTACCTCGACCTTTCAAAGCAGCCTGGCAGGTGCAAGCTTGCAGAGGGAGGCTTGGGATGGAAACCTTCTGGAGGCGGCGATACCTTTACCCTCGATAGCAGCAATATCGGGGCAGCCCAATGGAGCAAAGCAGCAAAAGGATTTGAGCTGAAGATATTATCGCGCTCTTCAGGTGTAATTCAATTGGATGGCTTTGACCAAGAGGTGAGTGCTCATTGTTGAGTTTTTGCCTGAGCACTCGACTGACGCTTGACTGTAAAACTCTTAGGACTTCGAGCGAGTGAGCAAGGCATTTAAGATCTGGTATGGAATAAATCTGGAAAGCAGGGAACATGCGCTCCGGGGCTGGAACTGGGGTAAAGCAGAATTCACCAAAGCAGAGCTGGCCTTCAACGTCCAGAATCGACCCGCCTTCGAAATCCCTTACTCCGAAATCTCCAACACGAACCTTGCCGGAAAAAACGAGGTCGCTGTCGAGCTCTCTCTTTCCAGCGAACCCAACGATTCTAAGCCGGCTGGAAGCACGAAAAATCGTGGTATGAAGGCTGCGGCTGGCCCGGACGAGTTGGTCGAGATGCGGTTTTATATTCCTGGAACAGCGGTCAAGACCGAGAAGGGTCTGAAGGAAGAAAATGCGGACGAGGAGAATGGGGAGGAGGGCGGCGAGGAAGGCGAAGAACAGAACGCGGCCAATCTGTTCTACGAGATACTCATGGAGAAGGCGGAAATTGGAGATGTGGCGGGAGACACCTTTGCTACCTTCTTGGATGTTCTCCATCTTACACCGAGGTACGCCTTGTGCGACGATGGGTTTTTCAGCGGATCATTAACAGACTCTTCAGAGGTCGGTTCGATATCGATATGTACGAATCCTCATTCCGGTTGCGCGGAAAGACATACGACTACAAGATTCAATACTCGTCGATCAAAAAATTCTTCCTCCTCCCAAAGAATGACGACACTCACACTCTCATTGTCCTGGGCCTCGAACCTCCCCTCCGTCAAGGCCAGACCCGTTATCCTTTCCTCGTCATGCAATTGAAATTGGATGAGGAGATCAGCCTAGAACTGAACATGACCGAGTTCGTTTTACATTCTCACTTGTCCATTGTGCTTTGCTAACAGGCTTCAGTGAACTTCTTAATGATCGCTACAAAGACAAACTGGAGCCCCGCTATGAGGAGCCAATTCACCAAGTTATCACGAAGATTTTCCGCGGACTGTCAGGCAAGAAGGTCATTATGCCATCGAAGGACTTCCTCAGGTTAGTCATCTTATGTCGGGTTCAGACGTGCATAACGTGCTGACGAAATGAAGCCACCATGGTCACAGCGGAGTGAAGTGTTCGATTAAGGCGAACGAAGGCCTCTTGTACTTCCTCGACAAGAGCTTAATCTTCGTTCCAAAGCCTGCTACCTACATTCAAATTGAGAATATCGCTGTTGTCACCATGTCTCGCGTTGGAGGAGCTGTCTCAGCTAGCAGGACATTTGATATTACTGTCAGCCTGAAAGCTGGTATGGGAGAACACCAGTTCAGCAACATTAACCGGTATGCATTATCAGCAAGCCCCGTCTCTACGCACACGCTAATATCATACAGCGAGGAACAACAACCGCTCGAGGAATTCTTCAAAGCAAAGAACATCCGAATCAAGAACGAGATGTCAGATGATGTACGAACTGCAATCTAAAACCCCCCTCAAGCGCAACGCTAACATCTATTAGACAAACGCATTAATCGCCGCTGCGCTCGACAACGACGACATGATGTCAAGCGACGACGACGCCGTCCGCCCCGATCGCGGCTCAGCGGATGAGGACGAGGAATCTGTCGATGAAGATTTCCAGGCTGACTCCGAATCAGATGTTGCGGAGGAGTACGACTCAGCACACGAGAGTAGCGGAAGCGGAAGTGACGCTGAGATGGATGACGCCTCTGATGCTGGTGGGGATGAAGACGGCGATGTCGATATGTCTGAGGAGGAACGGCCGAAGAAGAAGACTAAGGTTGGGAAATAAGGAAAAATGAACTTTGCGAATGGAATTTTCAATTGTATTTCATGAACGTTGGTAACTCAATAAGCTTCTGCATCGCTGATAGATGCAACGGGATATTTTCGCGACTCCTACTAGGACAGTCTGTATAGTATTTATATAGCTACTACTACTACTACTACTACTACTACTACTACGTACGTAGTAGTAGTAGTAGTAGTAGAACTCCAGAATACATCCATAATCTGCCACCTGCACCCATCTCAGGCACTCTTTCCCCCTCAAATATCACGGTGGACAACCTTAAAACTGGAGAAGAAGAAAAAGAAAAAGAAAAGAGGAGGAGAGAAGAGAAGAAAAGAAAATGTACCTGGAAGACGGGTAGTCTACTACTGCAATGGAGCAAAAGCAAACCATCCACCATATTCGATCAGAGTTGTCAGATTCGATTTGAGCCAGCTGCATGAACCCGTCTCCGACTCGTGCTTGATTGGCATCGCTACTTATTGAGTTTCTCCTGCATATTCAGCTATGCATGGCATGGCAAATAAGACCGTGGTTGGTCTGTCTCACACTTGACTGGAAGAATAACCTTAGGTGGATTGATGGTGCCTGGGAAGAGAAGCACAGCCATACAGTGGAATATATATTTATATATATGGATATATCTTGCAGGCACCGGAAATATGAAGGCTCATATTTGGAAAGGAGGAATTTGAAACCAAGTTAGTATTCAGTATGCTCTGATGTTACCCTGGTTCCATACTTAAGGTAACGTTGTCTCTTGTGTAGGTAGGGAGGGATTCAAGCCTGACACTCAATGACTGCGGTTCGCTGATGGCTTCAATATCTTTATATGCATGAGCTGGTTGTCCTACTGTATAGTATGGAGGTTTTGTCCTTGTTGAAGTTGTGCTTCGAAGCAGCTGGAGGCTATCTAGGGTTGGCCCTGTCTGCCTTTTGGTATGCCGCAAGCCAACCCCATCCATGCATCATAGATTACTACTATTCGCTCAGCCGTGAAAACCAGGCGGTGGTAGTAGTGGTAGTAAACTGGTAAGATCTGGACTCTGGTATACACTAGGTACCTTTCGCGTACATAGTCTCGAAGTCTCACTTCGGCCTCTAGGTATAAGTGCAGTATGCCAGCAACTGAGAAGCTTGGAAGTTGCGGTGTATGCCGATTTGGTTCTGGACTGAATAAGATCTGTACTTTGAGCGGAAGCCGGCAATGGAAGTATATCAGCAATGTAGCACAACATTGTTGAGTCGGACGCCAACGTCTCTTGTCGGGTTGGCGCTGCAGGAGTATCTGGAACGACGAGGGAAGGGAATTATTATCTATGGGGAGTTAGACTAAGTGCTGAAAGTCGCGTGCATATCTGTGACCATTGCAAGCTTCTGTTTCGCTCTTCCATAGCAAATATTTTGGAGCCAACTTATCCCAGTCGAAGGCAAGCGAATGAGGTCAAGTCCGTCATGGACCCGCCTTTACATGAGCAGGACAGTACCTACTTTGTCGATGACAGGCATTATGCTTGCAAGAGGCGCCGCGTCAGTTTGAGACATCCTCCGGTTGAGTGCTTGTAGGAAAAAAGCTCGCTTGGCCCTGAGCAGATGAAGATGGACAATGCGATCAACAACTGACTGTATCTACCTTAGAGTTAACCATGGTGTGACAAACAATTTGAATACACACCAGCCGTTACCTAGCAGTGGAGTCAGTGATTGGCCGAGAAGCTCCAATCTTGTGCTTGCATTGTAATTTACTACAGTACCCCTGACTGACAGCCGAGTTACCCAAATTCTGTACCGCCCAAGAGTCTGGGCGATCATCAGAGATCCTTCCAAGTAGTCGCCTTACGTTTTGGAGAGAGAGAGATATTGATGATTGCTGAGAATGTTAGTCCGCTGGAGCAGAAGAGTCACATTGGCGTGGATGTGGCGTATCAATGCAATGGATGCCCCAATCGTACGTAGAGTTGGGCAGATACTTGGATCTAACTGCGCGTAGCACATAAGACGTTGTTCTGCTCGAGCCATGGTGTTGGATACAAGGATCAAACGAGTTTTAGTTAAACGGGTCATCACTCATGAGATCCATGGTGGCTTATACCTACTACTAAGGCGTCAGTGTTGGCCGTTTTACTTGTGGTGTCACCAGACACCCTCCCAACTGCTCAAGGTTCTCAGTATCAGGAATAGGATCAATTCCCCAATTTCCGTTGAAACTACTAGATGCAATAATAAAAGAGAATCAGACTTGTAGTCAAGATAGGTTGCGAGTGATTACGGGAAGTTCTTTTGCTGAACTAAGAATTATTAGCTCCGTCAAACAAGAGCAGTCGAACCCCCTTTCTTTCTTTGCCTAGTCTGGCCCGGACCTCCTCTCAACTGCTTCATCCACCCCATCAACCCTCCGCAGGTCCAGTCGACCCTTCCCCCTGCTCGTTACTATTCTCTTCACTCTTTCAGCATCTCTTTTCTTCTCTCTTGATTTTCATTAGAACATTTTTGTTTTCTCATCCCGATCTCCATTGAGCGGGTTCTTTCCTTCGTAGACTCAAGTCTCGTTGTTTGGCCCTTTTTCCTGGTCTACAGCATCCAAGGTAAGATGGCATCTGCTCTGGCACCCCTCCCCTTCGTCCCACAGAACGTCTGTGGAAGTTCTGGTTTCATCTGAAGCGCTTGATTCTATTGCTTCGAGCCCGTTCTGTCGAACATCCCGCTGCAAGAACTCGGTTTACTAACACTGAAGGTGCAACCTATTCAGGGGAACTTTCTCTCTCCCGCGCTCGCTACCTCACGCCTCTACGTTCGCTTCCAATATCACGTCCTTTTACCTCCAATATGGGTAAGCACCGCGCCTGCAGCACTATCCGTCGTCAATTTGCGCCTGTATACCTATTCCCTGAGCCTCCAATCCGTTCCTGTTACCCGGAGTCCCCCATCCCGTTACGTTCAGAACAATGTCCCGTTCCAGACGACAGAGTGCGCATGGCTTCTCCCAGCTACGCTCTATGAGCATTGATGATTCCACATTGATCAGCTCGTCTCGGCGAAAGAGTGACTCGCTTTCTATCGGCGCTAGACGAATTGGACGACCGTCATCCGAGCGTGACGCCCAGACCATTGCAGCTGCTGACTCTTTGTTTTCTCGTTTAGCTTCACCACCTCCCAGCAATGGCACTCCTGCCTCCGTTTCCCCGCCTAGCAGCAAGCCCGGCTCTCCTTTTGTCGAACGCAGCAACCCAATGGGCTCCGGAAATGCCCAGACAGTCAGCTCCAAGGACCCCAAGGCCGTCGCCCAAGCTGCCACAGACATGAAGAATGTCGTTCGCCGCAAGTTGACCGGCTATGTTGGATTTGCGAACCTGCCGAACCAGTGGCACCGCAAGAGTGTTCGCAAGGGATTCAACTTCAACGTGATGGTTGTTGGTGAGTCGCACACCAGACGGATGAAGCCACAAACTGCGCCAACTGACTTTGCCTTTTAGGTGAATCTGGCCTTGGAAAGTCGACCCTTGTGAACACCCTGTTCAACACCTCCCTTTACCCCCCGAAGGAACGCACCGGCCCCAGCCACGATATCATCCCCAAGACCGTCTCCATCCAGTCCATCAGCGCTGATATCGAGGAGAACGGAGTCCGTCTCCGCTTGACCGTTGTCGACACCCCGGGTTTCGGTGACTTTGTCAACAACGACGATTCATGGCGCCCAATTGTGGAGAACATCGAGCAGAGATATGATGCTTATCTCGAGGCTGAGAACAAGGTCAACCGTACGAACATCATCGACAATCGTATTCATGCTTGTGTATATTTCATCCAACCCACCGGCCACTCCCTCAAGCCTCTCGACATCGAGGTCATGCGCAGGCTGCACACCAAGGTCAACCTGATCCCGGTGATTGCCAAGGCCGATACCTTGACCGATGAAGAGATCTCTATGTTCAAAAAGAGAGTATGGAAATCTGCACCCTTGGTCTTACGGTCGGGTGTCTAGTGCTGACATTTGCCTTCCATAGATTCTCGCCGATATTCAGCACCACTCAATTCAGATCTTCGAAGGACCTCGTTATGAACTTGACGATGAGGAGACTATCGCCGAGAACCAGGAGATCATGTCAAAGGTCCCCTTTGCCGTTGTTGGTGCGAACACCGAAGTTGCTACCTCTGATGGTCGCAAGGTTCGGGGTCGTAGCTACCCTTGGGGTGTCATTGAAGTCGACAACGAGGAACATTGCGACTTTGTCAAGCTGCGCCAGATGCTTATCCGCACCCACATGGAAGAGCTCAAGGAGCACACCAACAACCACCTGTACGAGAACTACCGCTCCGACAAGCTTACTCAGATGGGTGTGGCCCAGGATCCAAGCGTGTTCAAGGAGGTCAACCCTGCTGTAAAGCAAGAAGAAGAGCGCGCTCTTCACGAACAGAAGCTCGCCAAGATGGAGGCAGAAATGAAGATGGTCTTCCAACAGAAGGTAGCCGAAAAGGAGAGCAAGCTGAAACAAAGCGAGGACGAATTATATGCACGACATCGCGAGATGAAAGATCAACTAGAACGGCAACGTCAGGAGTTGGAAGAGAAGAAATCCCGTCTCGAAAGTGGAAGGCCAATCGAAGAGAAAGGGAAGAGGAAGGGGTTTTCTCTTCGTTAACCGGATCCCTCGTTGAGCCTGATAGCTTTCTCCAGGAGGCCGTGCAAGGATCACCAATAATATGTGCGGTCGTCGGACGCTCTCTGGTGACTCTATGTTTGATTCTCCACGACTTGTCGATTGACCGAGCGCTTTCTACAACATCCCACCTTTTTCTTTTCTTGTTTTTATCGTTCTCTACGCTCACTCAAACCCGTCTCTCTTATCTGCTTCCAGTAATGACTGAAAATCTAATTGAGTGGACCGAAGGGGAGGAAAACGGGTTGCCCCAATCTTTGCTCTTCCCAGCCAAAACAAGGCCCACTGGTGCTTGTAAAGAAGCTGTTGGATTTGCAAGATGATGCACGGGGTGGCGGTCTGCAAACCGCTGGTTGGGAATTACTGCCTCATCATGTCCACAGTTCACTTCTTGTTATGTACTTTGCCTACGCTATACCTTGTTTCCGCCAGCTCCTATTACTCTTCTGTGGTCTACTGCTCCGTTCTATATTCGTTGCACCTTTGACTCTTCTACCAATTTTAGTGAGATCACCCACCCCGACCATCTTTCTGGACGCTTTCATTGAACCTCTTCTTGTCAAGTTTGTTGTGTTAGTTGCAATTTGAAGTTTCCGAAAGCGCGGTGAATACTTAGCGGGCTTGTGATAGATGCGTAGGTGTAGAGACAGTGGAGAGAGAGTCGTCCAAGGGAACGCACTATCAAAGATAAATAGTAAACAGAAAATACGCATAAGAACCTGGGCTCTATAGTTGGTTGCAGCATCAAACTTGCATCATCTGAGCAGGAGACCGGGCGGCGACGTCACCGGTTCCGAGTTCCGACAGGAAAATACAAGAGGCTCAGGTCAGCTTCAGACGGTTTCCAAGCGCCCCCATAGAAGCTTCCCCATCCGCTCCTCGTCCACCCACGCGCACCAAAACCACACTGCTCGCCGTCCAGCCTCCAACAACAAAACTGCACCATCACTCAATTTTTATTCCCTGTTATATTCTTTGCCCCAAAGCTTTCGTCCTCCCTCTTTAGGCCCCGTCATTCCCGGATAGCAGGTGCTTTTTCACCCCTCGTGCTCTGATTCTCCGCAAAGACTCCTCGAGCACTCTTTCCACGTCACCTTCATCAGACCATCGACCTCGGTGCATACGTCTCCCATGGCTCCTCCCCCTCCGTCAAGCCTGCCTTTGGCTGAAAGGCTCAAGGCCCTCGCTCAGACATTGCAGTATGTTCTCTTTTCTTGTCAAAATTCCGTGCTCCGCTGCTGACCAGCCCCCCACCGTATAGGTTTGCCTGGTTCATGGGGTAGGTTTCACGACCCTTTGGCAGCCAGTGACCTCGTCCCTCTAAAAATCGCTACCAACCCCAAACAAATTTTTTTGTGCAGTTGGCTCTTCCTATCGCCGGGTCACGCCTTTCAGCTGGCTGTTGAGTGCTTGTGTTGGAATAGTGCTGACTGACCCATACTAGGCATGTGACGCTGCTCGGCTGTGTCTGTCGGTACTTCCTGTCTTATTTGAGCTTCAACTATTACTCCAATGCGGCACAAATTTCCTATCGCCTTGCGTTCATCTCTGCTGCTGCTACGTATGGGATTGTTGTCTACAAAGGCCATATCGCACGTGGCCGTCTTCAGGGAAGCCTCCCGGCCGTTGTGATGAAACTTGCAAGTGATGAGAACGTTCAGTATTTGGGTGAGTGAATACAGCACTCTTGCGAGAAGGACGCAAACATACGGTGCGGTAGCTGACGTTTTGGTGATAGCCATGGCCTTGGTTTGGCTCTATTCTCGCCAGATTCCCCTCGCTCTGCTGCCGTTTAGTGTCTACTCTATCTTCCACGTTGCTACGTACACGCGGGCTCATCTGATTCCCACCATCCAGCAACCCAGTGGATCAGCCGGCTCCCCTGCGTCGCCAGGCGGTTCCCGACCTGCCGCGAAGCAATCGCCTTTGGCCGAGGCCATCGGAAGATTTGTTAAGCAATACTACGACGCTAGTATGGATCTTGTCGCGGGCTTGGAGATTGCCCTCTTGCTCCGCTTGGCGCTGGCTATTCTCACCTTCTCCAAGGGGAGCTTCGTTCTCTTGTTTATCTATCTGGCCTTCTTCCGCGCCCGTTTCGCCCAGAGCGCTTTTGTCCAGCAGGCCGTCCGTCACTTCACCGCCAGAGTGGACTCTTCCGTGTCTCACCAGAGCACTCCTCCAGCGGTGCGTCAGGGATGGGAGAGTTTCAAGGACGTTGTACGCCAGGCATACCAAGTCACAGATGCTAGCCGCTTCACTTCGGGAGCCGGCGCTAAAAAGCCTCAATAGAGGAAACGGCCATAATGCGAGATGATGGTGCGATTTGTGAGAGTAGGGCGAAGCTGCAACGCTGGTTATCCTGCCGCCTTCACACTTTTCGCCATCGTCGAGCGTCCCAGCGCGTGGTGAGAACTACTGTGGCTGTCAAAGTTTAGTGGACCTATGTGTCGTCTATCTTGGGGCCAGCCAGGACGAAGCGCTTTAATTATGGAAGACGGTCAACAAAAGCATGAATTGATGGCTTGTAAGCGACGGAGTGTTTGGGCTCGGTGTTTGTTGAAGATGGATGTGACTATTCAGATTGAGCCAGAAGATGCGGCGAGGGATGACTGCATCATTCCTACGTTTACCCTTAATTATTGTTCTGTTTCATCGCTATCATATATCCTGAATAGCAAAAACTGTTGAGTAATCTTGCCATGTTGCTGCGACCTACGTACTTAAGCACTTGGGCACGACCGAGAATGGCGTACTCTCCGGGCCAGTGGATCAGAGAATTTAGGGATATTCAGCCGTTGATATACCGCAGTCACGGCGCGTGTAAGTGATTTTATGATGAAGATGCGATAATCTCGCAATATCTTCCATTGGCCGTGCTCGTGAGTTAATGCCTTAGGCCAACAAAGGCTCGGGGTGCGGAAACCAGAAAACCGAAAATTTTTGGAAGCCTCCTCAGCCAGTATCATCATTGGGTATTCTCGAGGTCCAAAGTTGCAATGCCGTTTCTCCTGTTCCCCGACTCTCGCTGAAGTTGGCTTTTGCACTTATGTTTTCTTAGTTCTTAGGTTTCTCGCTGCTTCTGTCACTCACTCGGCTCTCGCCCTTCCCCAGTGGCGTCTTCCTTAATTGACCGACATCGCCGCATCGCAACTTACCGTGGTCTCGCCCGCACCACGATTCGTTGGGTTGCGGTGTCCTTGCAATGAGCTTGACATCGCGCGTATTCAGTTTGTTCACGCCGACAGACAAATCCACCGACCCATCCGCACCGGCCACTCATCCGGCCACCACCGACAATGCCACTCGTGCTGGCTCGATAAGGACAGACACAAGCATAAGCCATGGAGCGCCCGACCTGGAAGAGGAGGAAGAGCCTCGCCCTTTATACCTGCATGTGCGTTCTCCGGCCTGCGATGATGCAGTCAAATGGTTGAAATGGGCTAACTCGAAACTTCCCTCAAGGCAATGCTTGCGGGAGGTACCGGTGGTACCTGCGGCGATATGCTCATGCACTCGCTAGATACTGTTAAAACGCGACAGCAAGGCGACCCTCACATTCCCCCCAAATATACCTCGATGACCTCGTCGTATGCGACGATATACCGGCAAGAAGGGCTTTTGCGTGGATTGTATGGTGGGGTTACACCAGCACTCTTTGGCTCGTTTCCGGGTACATTGATATTCTTTGGTGTCTACGAATTCACGAAACGGAAGATGCTCGATGCAGGGATCAATGCCAATGTGGCGTATCTCTCCGGTGGTAAGGGCATCTGGTCTTTCTCCAACTTCAGACTAAGTGCTGAATCTTTCGTTGCACAGGCTTCTTCGCAGATCTAGCTGCTTCCGTCGTTTATGTCCCTTCGGAAGTCCTGAAAACTAGGCTACAACTTCAAGGCCGCTACAATAACCCCTACTTCAAGTCCGGCTACAATTACCGCTCGACGGGAGATGCCTTGCGCACCATTGTTCGCCAGGAAGGATTTTCTGCACTTTTCTATGGCTACAAAGCTACCATCTTCCGCGACCTGCCCTTCTCTGCCTTGCAATTCGCTTTCTACGAGCAGGAGCAGCGACTCGCCAAGGAATGGGTTGGTTCCAGAGACATCGGTCTGGGCTTGGAGGTCTTTACAGCGGTCTCGGCAGGTGGAATGGCAGGTGTTCTCACTTGTCCTATGGATGTCGTAAAGACACGCGTCCAAACTCAACAAAATCCAGAACCCAGTGCAGCTCCTGCACCGCCTAAACCGACCGAACAAAAACCAACGTCAGGTGTGCGAACACAGTTGCGAACTATTGCGACCTCGGCGCCCCTGTCATCCCCAGAACCACCTGCAGCGTTGCGGCTGGACACTTCCTCGTTCTTCCACGGCTTGAAGATGATCTACCAGACGGAAGGTATCGCAGGCTGGTTCCGGGGTGTCGGGCCGCGAGGAGTCTGGACCAGCATTCAGAGCGGGACAATGCTGGTTATGTACCAATATCTGCTCAAGGAGTTCCAGGCGCTTTCGAATGAGGAGGAAGCGAATTCTCTCTAGGTGCGCTGTCGTTCTTGCGCCGCAGCGAAAAGAGAGCTAGACTATGATGTTCGACTATAGATATACACATTTGGATGGTTGCGTTGGTGGGGCGTTTTTTTTTGCGGATTTGTTATTATTCTTTCCTTGGCCATTGTTGATCAATGATGGCATGACGGCATCTGTTCTGATCCCCCTCTCCTGCGGTTTACCTGTCCGCGTGTATATACACCTTTCCTTTGGTAGTGGTGGGGGGCGGGAGGGAGAATTGTTTATGGCATAGACTTAGAGGATTAATTGTACAATACAATAAAGATAGAGTCAGCAGAGTGCTTACCTACCTATCTACCTACCTAAGGTACCTATACCTACCCAGGGCAGAACTAGGGCTTCCGTAAATGGCAAAAGAGGGGATGTGAAATGTAAACAAAGCAGCAGCCCCACGGATGAGCAACATTGATTGGTTGGGCCACACACACAACTGGGCATCATACGTCTGACAGTGGGCAGTCAGTCTGTGCACAACCTGAGTTCCCTCCCTTCTCTCCAGCTTTTTATTTATTATGATTATTTACTATGATTCTTACTCTGGTTATATGCCCCATACATTTTCTCTTCTCACGTCACTTCTAGGATTTTTCCCTATCGCTTTTCCTGTAGACGCCTATTCCATCTACCTACTTTGAACTACTACTATTACTACGTACTACTACTCTGTGGCTCCCGCCCCTTGCTCTCCACACTGATTGTCGGTTATCGCATGGTCCGCGCATATCGTCATGTCTGCTGCTTTACCTTATTTGCACAAGCTGCGCAAGGCCCAGCTCACTGAATTCGCTGAGGTCACGGATCTCCAGGAGTAAGTAGTGCGCAATTGGTTCTGTGTGATTGAGTCCGAAATTGACGCGACGAGCTCAATCCTAGCTATGAGGACTTCACCAAGCCTGACCTTGCCGCGAAGCTCGATGAGCATCTCCAAGCGAATCGCTCCATCTTCGGAACGGACGAGCGCCTGGCGGATTACTATCGGCGCTTGTCGCAATCGTCAGCGCGCTCGTCCTCCGCGCGCTCATCGCCCGTGAAGAGAGAAAGCAAAGGCGAAATCTCGCCCGTGAAGGAGGAAGCCCCGCGGTCGGTCCGTCGGCGCACAACAAGACTGAAGGAAGAGAAAGTAGAACCAGAGCCTACGTGCGTCGCGAACTTTCCTGCGCTTCCTGCGACATTCCCGTCGTGTAGATATCGCGAGCTAACATCTTGCGTAGAGATGAATCGGAAGCGCCCGCTCAGACTACTCCGCCCCGCGCAGTCCCGAACGTGACCGTTCAACTTCCTCCATCGCCCGCCGTCGTCACCGAGGTGATCGATCGCCAAACTACCGCGTGGCGCAGGAGCATCAGCGAGGCCTGGAAAGACTCCGGTGTCCAAGAACAGTCCGACTCGCTGCGCGCAACCCTCAGCAGTGCGAAGGCTGTCGACGTTCTCGTCACAGCCCTAGAGGCATTCAATGTGATCAAGCAGGTCCTGCCACTGCGATATCTTACAACCATCCCTGCCATTGACGCGATCCACACTCCGGCAATCCCCGTCAGGATCCCCGACCTCTTCGTACTGGTCGACAGCTCATTCTGGGGTCCCGTCTCGCTGTGGCTGCTCACCAGCGTGTTCCTGCCTCTGGCCGTGGCCTATTTCTTCAACATCAACCTGCAAGTCTCGCAGACGAGCGGTGGACCGGCCGCGCATACTCGTCTGAGTAGCAGTCGCATCGCGCAGCAGAATTTTGACCCCTTGAGCTTCAACATTGCCAAAGCGCTTGTCGCGTACGTGGTCTATGCGCATGGGTTTACTTTCTGGAACCTCTACGGCAAGCACACGCTACAAACTGTCAACGCGTCGATCCCGTTCCAGTACGCGGGATTGCTGACTGGCGCTGCACTCGGGGCTGTGGGGACCCTGTACGAGGCCATTCTGAGAAAGTAAACGCTGTATAGCTATATGATATATATCGTGGCTGGACGAGAGTCTAGTTCTGTTAGACTCTCTGTATGAGGCTTACTCCCTTTTCTGAGTATGTCTGTTCTCTGCTAAGATTTGGGTACGATTGTGAAGACTCCGGAGTAGTGCGGGTTGCGGTAGAGGGCTGCGTTTTGTCTAGGTGCTTTTTTTTGACTTATTTTTTACAGCTCCTTTTCTGTTTCTGCCTGGTTCTGATGGGCATGTCGTGCTGCGCTTGCCTCTGATGTTTATTTGTTTGGTTCTTGGTTTTGGTCGCGAGATCATTGATATCCATTCTTATTCACATTGTTCCGGTTAGGTGACTTAGGCGTCGCGAGGAACAGGATTTGGCTTGATTTGGCCCAGTTTAGTTTAGGTAGCTTTGGGAATGACATCCATCTATTGGAGGATCCTCTTCGCTTCTTGCCAGGAATCTATAGTCTATTGCAGCTGTAGGTATTCTATTATTGTACATCGATCCATGCAGACAAGACATGTTTATCCCTCCCTATATATGCCTATACAGTTTCACCGATGACGAGCGGACTCGTAAGTAAGCTGATCATCTCGAAACCCTCTTCAGCCTCCTGGCCAACTCCAGGGTAAACAGCACCGGAGCCTCCGCGGTGACCTCTACCATCTCCGCGCGGATATGGTTGCTCGTGCTGATTTGCCCGCCTATCTCCGTGGCCCAGTTCTCGACGTCCCATTGCAGGCCCTTTGTGCTGATCCGCGCGGGCCCGGAGAGGGGAATTATGCCGACGTTTTCTTCGAGGAGGTATTCTTCTTGGTCTTCTTTTTGTTTGTCGGGCGGAGATTGCGTAGAGGATCGGATAGTCAAGGGGATATGTGCACGGGGCACATGGATTTTATTCGGCCCCGGTTGGAGAATGAATGTTATGCTTTCTTCGGAGATGAGGTAGAGGTTGCCTTGCCCGGATCCAGGGCCGGACTCAGGGCTCCGGGCTTGGTTCATCATATACAGATGATGGATCTGCGAGAACGCCTGGTCTACACGGCCGCCAAGGCCGCCTAGGATGAGGATTTCCAGGCTCTTCTCGTCAGATGCAGGATTAGAAGAGCCGGTGATGATCTCTCTCTCATGGTCGCGGAGATACCGCAGACTCTTCGTGAAATCCGTCGAGTACTGGTCGTCGTCCTGCACTATGCGGACACCGCGGGCGGCGTAGTGAGTCCGGATCTCAGGGTGGATGGAGTCCAGGTCACCGATTATTGTGTCGGGGAGCTTTGTGTCCGTTAGTAATTCATTTGTACGTTTTGTTGTCAGGTGGAGGAGTGCGCGCAGACATTTATATCCTCCTCATGCCGGGATTTCGCCCACTCGTTGAAGCGGTTTGCGCCGCCGTCGGCGCAGACCGTTATTCGAGCTGGATTTTGTTAGTCCTAACTTGATTTCCTAGGACCTGGGACATACCGTGTTTTCGGAGCACAGAGAGCGCGGTCTCGTTGATGGGTTGGTTCAGGATGACGAGGGCGAACGGCGGGGGTGGTTGGTCTTTGTCTTCGCGGAAAAATTGTGTCGGGTCCCATTCCATTGTAACGACTCTGGTCTTAGGGAAGGCTAGCTTATGTAGAAGATGGTAGTACTCTGGGGTAGAGTTTGATAGAGCCCTCCGAGCCGTATGTCTGGTTCGGGTCCAATGTCGGGTGACCGGTCAGATCCAATCGGAAAAAGGAGCCTGTTTAGCGGTGCATACTTGTATGGCAGCTTGTTGTCTCTCGAGCCTATGTCCACAGCCAACTTCTAACTTAGACTTTCTGTACCAGAGTGGGCGGGGGATGCCCGTGATGACTCTTTTGGGAAGGTGGGGGCGTGCACCTGGCGTTCAGATTCAACCTGCTGAGTCATCGTCTGGAGCTCCTCCTGGCGGAGTGCCTAGAAGAAATAATCAATTACCTCCCTATCAAAAGTCATTATGGGTTCTGAAATACTAGACATACTCTGAGTCAATAAGTCTTTCCTATTAAGCAGACTGCAGGCCTTCCTGTTTGTTGCGCAGAAACCGTGCTGCCCTGAACTCGCCCACTAAGTACGTATCTTAGTACCTAGGACCTCCAGCTAACGTAGGTAGTTACGGGTTCTTGTCATCTCCACAGCGAAAGTTATTATTAGTCAGGCTATACTATCGTGGAGTTAGACTATAGTGGACATGCAGATGATATCATCCTGGATGATTTACTGTCTTACCTACCTAGTAGTAGCACTACAGTAGTGAGCCTAAACTAAGCTACTTACAATATAACTTGGAACTGACTGCTGCTGAAACCAAGTACTCTGTTCCATCCATCTCCTCAGACTTTCAGAGGCCCATGAGAATAATGCCATTTGGCTCCTTGCCCCCAGAGATTGTTCTCATCATCCTCGAATCCACGGACGATATCACTGTCTTGAGAGACTTTTGCCTCGTCTCCAAAAGATTCCGACCCTTGGCGCAGCGACTCCTATATCGCGAGATAACTCTGAACCCGTTGGATTTGTCCCTCTCGCTTTTCCTCCTCCTACGCACATTCACCTGCTGTCCCCTCTTAGCAGCAGAGGTGCAATACCTGGATATCGATACTGACACTGGGAGTGCTGCGGTGGCAGACCAGAAGAGCATAGCCGATGCGGGCACCCGCTTTGGGCTGTCAGGAGCAGACACCGGCCTGCTCACCCAAGATGCCCAGGAGCTCATCCATTCCATCCAGCCACCAATCTCCACAGGTATCTGGACCGATGACGCAAGTGTGCTTCCCGCCCTTCTGCTCTCGCGCACTCCCAATCTCAAGCATCTGGTTATCTCCATGGACCAGCGCAGCCTAGCTATATTAGTTGCTCTAGCTACTCCCGTTCAAAGAAACGGCAACAGCCGTCATACCACTCTATTGTCATGTATAGACAGTTTAGAATGTCTCTATCTTGATTGTGTCCAGGATTCCCATGGCTCTGAAATACAAATCAGTGATATCGCCTTACTTCTCTCCCTCCTTCAACAACTAAAGGAACTCCGCATCAGTAACTGCACTGGATATAATAATAACACACAGATAATATCTAATCCGACATACCCTCTAACCACCATCGATTTACTCCCCAACACTCTCCCGCTCTCGACCCTCTCCTTCCGCGAAAGCCACGTCGACCCAGCCGACATCGCTACCCTGGTGGCATCCTGCAAAGAGCTAGCCTCATTCTACTGCGCTGTCTGCGAGCCCATCTTCCTCCAGATCTACTACTCGCTCCTCTCCTGCCAACGCCGCAGCCTCAAAGACCTCCGGCTTTCCTGCGAGTCCGACTCCGACTCCGCGTCCGGGCCTGTCACTCCCGAGCCCGAGCCTGAACTCGAACCCGCTCCCAAAGTCCCGGTCCACCATGGCTCCCTCCAAGAATTCACCAGCATGGAATTCCTCAGCCTCGACCAGGCCCTCCTCGGCGAGAACCCACTACTCCCGACCTCACTAAGACACCTCGCCATCCGGAACTGCCAGCGCCCGATTCTCCCCACACTGGCCTTTCTCGCCGCCCTTGCAATGGACGGCCAGTTGCCCGAGCTGGGCATGATCTCGCTGCACACGGACATCTCCTACCCGGGGGGCATGCTGGATTTGCCGCGGAGGGGCGCGACGGATCTTCTCTTTGATGAGGCTTGTAGTGGACTGCGGCGGTGTCTGCTGGGGACGGGGATTTTGTTGCGGTTCGATAGTAATTTGCTGGATAAGACGGTGGAGGGATATGATTTTGCACATAGGTTTGGCGCGGATGGGGTTGTTTGGCCGTTTATTTATCTGCGTGGTTAGTTTTTTGGTTCCAAGGTTCGGTATCAGGTAAGGCGATTGGGGAATGTCTTTTTTCTTTCTTTCCCAAGTGTTTAATAAGGTACATGATTATTGAACATGATTTTAGTATAGTATGTCATATAAAACACCCAGTACATGCACCTGCTTGTACTCTAATAGGCATCGGTAGCTGTGAGCCGGTCAACCCGGTGACATTGATTGACTTTTCCCTCTACAATCCTTTTTCGTAGGGTTTAAGCTGGCCAGCACCCAGGTATAAACTGTAACGAGAAACCAAGGCGGAAAGCTTAGAGCGTGATGTCAAAGTATTATATCAAACAGAATCAAGATACTTTATATCGCTTTAACATTCAGAAAGCCCTAACGCCTCCGCGATGACCCGGTAACCATAAACAGCCAAGGCAATAGTAGAGCAATAGTAGACCCAAATATAACCGGGACATGCCGAGCCGGGAAAATATAGAACTTGCTGCCTCGCGCTAACGGTGAAGCCTAGCGAAAGGCAAGGTAGGTAGCCATGGCTTCGTTATGAAGGGCTAGATCTCTTCTCTTCGCCTCAGAAGAGCTCTTGTTTTTGGTGAGCCACCTGCGTTTGGCTTCTTCTTTCTCTTTTAGGACGGTAGAGGTGGAGGCGGCGGAGTAGACCGATGAAGCATCATCGGAGGCCTTGGGGGACGGCTTGCTGCTGGTGAAGCCCATCGTTGATGTGTCTCGGAGTTTGTTCGGAGTAGGAGATTAGAAGGTATTCGAAGCTCTGAGAGTTGCTGAGGCTCGTTGAGATGACTTGTTGACTAGTTTGACAACAGAGGGATGTGGTTTGAATGACAAGAACAGAGAGTTCGGTCTGTCGGTACGACGACCTTGAGAGTGTTATTGTGTAGATGCTGAAGCTGGTGAGAAGGATCTAGGCGACGTATCCCACCATTATATATACTCCTTTTTCACCTGCTCCAGTCATAGTAGAAGCCAGGTACTCCATGCATTCTACTCCGAGGGCACCGGAGTAAGAATGTCTCCGCCAAGGGCTCAAAAGGGCAGAGAATGACGCAGACTCGAAAGTCGGTGACTTAGATTAGAAGCTTAGCAATAAACCTGAATTGGCAGGATATTCTCCACTTACCTTGGCTACGAACCAGTCTCATGCGGCGACTTCAGCCCATTGAGGTGCTGTACTGGTAGCCATCCAGGATTGAAGAAAGCCACACAACCTCGAAGGGCGTGCGAGCGGGACACCGATGGAGTGACTCAGGCCACTGTTCTCCAGTATCCATTGGTTGGCTTGTTTGTTCGCACCCTGTAATTAAGCTTTAGCGATTCATACCCATTGAGTATTCCATATGTCTTTCCTGGCGTTGAGCATCTAGACTGGGGGTGGCTTGCAGCCCAGTGACTCAGCTGAGTCGGGTCTGCTTATTCTGTGGTAGCGATGGCATCGTATTGGCGGAGTTGGCTGAACCTCACATGGGAGGTACGAACCGATTGGGACGTGAGCGGCTCTGGAATGGCCGAGTGTCGGCGCTCGTATACGAAACGGAAGGAGTTGATTGTTGTTGAACTGGCCATTCATGAGTGTGTCATCACGTACTCCGACTTCTACTACTCCGATTCCGCTGTTTACTCCGAGAAGGGCGTTAGAACTCCAACGTTCTAAGGTATTCCCTGGAATTGCGTGTGCCAATATTAGGCAGCTAATATCTCAAGCAACTAAATTCTTATTTTCTTAAAAATCAAAGGCCGTGAGGAGACCTGGAGGTCTACTGAGCTACTCTGAAGTAGGTTAGGTAGTACCTTACCCGACCTAGGTCGGCCCTGTAGGGCACCAAAAAGGGTCTAGTGCAAGAAGTTTCATGTCTGAGGCAGAAACTCACAATCCGCTTTAGCCTTTAACGCGTCCCCCTCAATTCACGCGTCTCCAGAGTCAACTTTAGTCAAGTAGATCAATGGCTGCCATTGAACCACTATCCAGTATCCACACGCTACCCAAGTCCACCAGATAGATGACGGGTTCTTCTCCATTAAATCTCTCCTCCTTCGACCCTGCCATCCACCTCCACTCCGAACAACCTATAGATCCTCCCTCTGAATCCTTCTCCGACGAGTTCGAGACCTTGAACCTGCTGCGCCTGGAGAAGACCCGCAACAAATTCGTGATTCAGCACCGGTCTTGGAATCTCTCCGATGTTTTCCGCAGTGACGAGGACGTGAGACCCGGTAAGTGGTCTGCATTTACACAAAAGATCGTTTACTTATAGTTACAGACACTCCCACAAGACCGCCCAAGAACCCTCGACTGCGCAGTGTGTGCTCTCCACTTCGAGAAGAGGACTCGTTCCCGTCTTCTCCTCCGACTCCCAAGATGCCCTTCATCTCCTCCCCTGTCGCGTTTCCTTCGAGCGCTCCTTCGCCAGACTCGCAGAAACGGAAGAATGGCGATTCGCAGTCGACAGAGCCCAAGCGACAGAAGATCATGGGTGGCTTTCTGGACGACGACGATGAAGAAGACGAACTAGAATCCATGAACAATGCCCAATTCGAGAGCCAGTTTGGTATACAGGAACAACTGATAGAGCAGCCCCCTGTTGAACTTCCCGCAGTCACTCGACCCCAGCCAGCTTCCGAGACAGTGGTGGTTACGAACCGCGTCAACCATACTGCGGATCGCGGGACCATTGATCCACCTCACACGCCATCGAGAGCACCAATCTCAGTGCAGATCAAGACATGTGCTGGAAAGACATTGAACGTTCCTCTGAAAAAGTCGAGCGCTCGTATCTCTTACGAGAGACTTGTAGCTGCTCGATCCACTACGGCTCCTGGGAGAGCTCAGAAGAGTTACTATGGGATTGAGATCCACAAACTACTCGATGAGGCCTCGAAAGAGATCGATCGCGCCGATTCTTCCAAGTCAGCCCCTGCTCCGGTCGTGCAACAATCTATCGAAGCTCCTATGGAAGGCAGGAAGACCAAGAAGTTTGCGACAGCGATGTGGACGGAAAAATACCGTGCGCGGAAGTACACGGAGCTCATCGGAGATGAGCGCACCCATCGATCGATCTTGCGCTGGTTTCGCGGCTGGGATCCTATTGTTTATCCGAATCTTGCTCGGTCTAGGCAGAAGAAGACCAATTATAACAATGACGAAGAGGAAAGACCTCATCGGAAGGTTCTCTTGCTCTGTGGTCCGCCAGGTCTAGGCAAGACGACGCTATCCCATGTCTGCGCTAGACAGGCGGGCTACGAGGTGCTTGAGATTAATGCCAGTGACGAGCGCAGCAGAGATGTTGTCAAAGGCAGGATCAGGGACGCCCTCGGCACAGAAAACGTCAAAGGAATGAACGTCGAGGTGGGCGAGCAAAAGGTACGCAAGGTGGGTCGGCCTGTTTGCGTTGTTGTCGACGAAGTAGATGGGGTCGTCAGCGGGTCTGGAGGCTCCGGTGAGGGAGGTTTTATGAAAGCCCTCATCGACCTTGTTCTCCTTGACCAGAAGAACTCCGCACGCACCACGGAGCAGGGTTCTGGCGGAAGGAAAAGGAAAGGCGATAACTTCCGTTTCCTTCGTCCGCTCGTTTTGGTGTGCAACGACGTATACCATGCCAGTTTACGACCTCTCAGAGCATCCTCAATCGCGGAAATTATCCACGTGCGTCAAGCCCCGTTGGAGAACGTCGTCTCTCGGATGAAGTCGATCTTTGCACTCGAAGGGATACCCTCCGATAACGACGGGGTGAGACGACTCTGTGAAGCATCATGGGGCCTCGCAAAGAGAAGGCAGGCCGGCGTAAAAACCAGCGGAGCGGCAGAGGGAGATATCCGGAGTGTTCTTGTCGCGGCGGAGTGGATAGCCCATAAGCTCAGAAATGAGAGCACCTCCATGAAGTTGTCGAGAGCCTGGCTTGAACAGCGTGTCCTTGGTGACGCGGGCGGAGCCTCATTCTTCAAAGGCATAAATCGTGGCGGAGTTCGTGACATCGTGGACCGGGTCTTTACAGAAGGGGCTGGATTCCCAGACGTGCCTATCAACGCAGAATCCTTCCAAGATCCGTACGACCGCTCAGGCAACGCGCCTGTGGACGTTGCAAGTATTAAGAAGAGGCATGCAATCAGCAGGCTCCGCGAGATGGTCGACGCCAGCGGGGACCATGACCGCTGCACGTCCGAATGCTTCAGTTCATACCCACTGCAGCCATATCAGGACGATACATACCTTACGAAACCAAACGCTGCGTACGACTGGTTGTACTTCCACGACACGATCTCATCCAGAGTCTACTCCGCACAGGACTGGGAACTCAGCGCATATCTCAGCCAGGCTACTTCAGCCTTCCACCTTCTCTTCGCAACTGCGCAAGGGAAAGCTCAACCTCAATTCAAAGAGACCGAAGAGGAAGAAGAGGAGGCCCACCCCTTCTCAGGCCCAAGGGCAGACTTCGCCGCCTTTGAGGCGCTGAAACAAAACCAAGCCATTTTGAACGGTTTCCAATCCTCCTTTTCCGCCCCCTTACTCCGTCTCTTCCGCTCGCCAAACTGCATCGCCACCGAACTCGTCCCCAGTGTCATCCAAATGCTCTCCCCAGACATCAAACCCGTCGTCGTCCGCGGAAGCGAGCAGCGCAGCGTCGCAAGCGTCCGCAAAGAAAGCGAGCGTGCCTTGGTCCAGTCCGCCGTTCGCGTCATGGCAGGACTAGGGGTAACATTCGAGAAAGTGCGCGTTGAAGCCGAAGGCGGTGCCCACGGGGGTTGGGCATACCGCATGGAACCGTACGTTTCCCTGATCCACGTTACTTACCTTCTCAGTTCTGACCCCTCACAGACCTCTCGACACGCTCGTCACCTTCTCCAAAGCAAACGGTATTTCCTCAACCTCCGGCCCAGTCCGCTACGCGGTCCGCCAAGTCCTCGACCAGGAATACCGCAAGGAGGCCATCCGCAAACACTCCGAGGCTCTCTCCTCAACCGCTAAGGGTGGAAAATCATCTTCCAAGAAGGCCGGCGATAGTCAGAGTGCTGCTGATATCGCGAAAGCTAAACTGGGGAATGCAGTTAGGCGGGACTTTTTCGGGAGAATCATCCAGGAGCCGACGCCGGAGGAGTCTTCCAATGCGCAGTCCTTGGCTCAGGCGAAGGCGAGCTCCGCGCAGGAGTCCTCGGGGGCTGGACGCAAGGTCTGGGTGACGTATCACGATGGGTTCTCGAACGCGGTGCGGAAGCCGATTTCCATGGCGGAGTTATTGGCGGATCTGTAGATGCTTCTGTTATTTTGTTATGCTTGATGTATGTATATAGTATATGATTAGTGTGAGCGTCCTAATGATACCTCTAACTCCATCTTCTATGTCAGATGGGTAAGCATGATCGTCGTGTATTTCAACTCTATGTTGAAGCCTGGTATACAAATCGCATCAAACCATGATAAGCCTGTACCAACTATGAAAAAGAAGAAAGAAAAAAGCTCCCATCATAAGGTACCCGTTCAAGCAGACTTCAACTTCTCCGTCAGCTCGGGCACCTTCTCAAACAAATCCCCGACGAGCCCAACATCCGCAACCTGGAAGATCGGCGCATCGCCATCCTTGTTAATCGCGGCAATCACCTTACTATCCTTCATACCGGCAAGGTGCTGAATCGCGCCACTAATCCCAACACTCAGATACAGCTGCGGCGCCACATTCTTCCCCGTCTGCCCGACCTGCAGACTGTTATCCGCGAAGCCAGAGTCCACGGCCGCACGGGACGCGCCGATGGCCGCGCCCAGCGAGTCCGCGAGCGGGGTCATGATGCGATCGAACTCCTCCTTGGACTTCAGGCCGCGGCCGCCGGAGACGACGCGCGAGGCGGTGCCGAGATCCGGACGCTCGGACTTGGCCAGCTCCTCGGAGAGCCATTCGGTTTGGGCGGGGGCGGCCGGGTCAACGCCGTCGGTGATTTCGGCGGAGCCGCCGGTGGGCTGGGCGTCTTGGAAGGCGGTGCCGCGGACGGTGAGGATCTTGATGGGATCGGTGGATTGAACGGTTAGGA
Source organism: Aspergillus egyptiacus (assembly GCA_025688805.1). Classification (NCBI taxonomy): domain Eukaryota; kingdom Fungi; phylum Ascomycota; class Eurotiomycetes; order Eurotiales; family Aspergillaceae; genus Aspergillus; species Aspergillus egyptiacus. The sequence goes on along the minus strand of MU628480.1, from coordinate 20,658 downwards.
TTGCGTTGCCGGCGTAGATGGGGCGGACGAATGCTGTTTTCACATTCTGTTAGAATCATAATGGGGGGTTGAACTTTGGACAGTGGTGGGGGAAGCGAGGGGCGGAAGGGGGTCCCAGCGTACTATCTTCGCTTTCAATGGCAGTGATGTCGGAGACTTGCTGGACGTCAAGGAGGGCCGCGACGCGGGGGAGTAGACTCTTTCCGAAGGCAGAGTGGCCCGCCACGACGTGTGTGTATTCGCCCTTCTTGACGTTCTCGACCAGGAGCGGGGCGTAGTTCTCGGGGAGGCCCTGCGATTTTTTTCCCCCCTCCGTTAACCACCATTCTATTTTCGGGCCTCTCACCATAATCAAGAGATATGAGGAGAGAAAAACGCAGTACTAACCTTCTCATAAGCCTCACTCTCGACAGCAACAACCTTCTCGACACCCTTATACTGAGCCGCCTCGGCCGCCGATGTCGCTTTCACGCCAGCGCCAGCCACAAAGGCCGTGACGGGTCCTCCGAGTTTCAGTGCTGCAGAGATAGCTGAAGCCGAGGAGCTGGCGAGTTTCCCATCGCGCTGTTCGAGGACCGCGAGCGTGGAGAGGAGGCGGGCGAGCGCTGAGGAGCTGGGCCGGAAGAAGGCCCGGGTTGGAGCGAATTGGGCGCGGGCGGCGCGGAGAACGGAGGAGGTTCGGGCTGCGAAGACCATTTTTTGTTCTTTTTATTTTATAGTTTCCTTTTTCTTTCTTGCTTCCTGGGAAAACAGAAGCAGGTTGAATTGGGGCGGGCGCAGATCGAGACAGGTGAGGAGCAACCAAAGCCGGTGATGAAAGTTTGGTGAGTCGGGGCCGGTAGCGGGATGGTTAGACTCGGGGACGCCAAGAAACCGCAGTTCCTCGGATGGCCTCGGTTATCGAGCGGAAGACCTGTGATCAGGCATCTTAGCTATGCGGCTTTGGCGGGTTGTACTTGTATACTACTACAGTGCCTTTGGACTATTAGAAGTTATAGAAGTCATAACGCTTTTGTATTATTGGTGATAAGCAGGACGGCGCAGTAGAAATGAGCAAGTGTGTATTCCCAGAACCCATGCATGATCCTAATACTGTATACTAAGAGATATATGGAATAAGTAGTAAAGCCCGCAAGAACTCCTGTAACAATAGCAAAACTATGAAAGAGATTTTTTCTTCTTCTTGGCCGGGCCAGACGAAACCTTAACAGCCGCCGCTTCTCCGTCCGCCAGTGCTTGAGCCTTCTGCTTCTCGAGCTTCTGTTTGCGAGCCGCCAGCGATGCTGCTTCCTCATCGTCCTCAGGCGCCTTCTGCTTGCGAGACTTCTTGTTGCTTCCCTCAAGAAGCTTCTGGTCACCCTCAATCTCCTTGCGCTTCTTGCTCTTTCCGTCGGTCTCGCCGTCCTCTATCGCCTCCACAACATCGGTCTCCTCCACCCACAGCTCGCTCGCCAGCCAGATCGGCATGGCCATGGTATTAGCACCCTTGATATGGAGTGCCTTGATATTCCGCCAGCCTTTTGTAACGAATTTCTCCGTCAATCCCTTAACAACAGCTTCAATATTCTCAGACAGCTGCTCGGCCGTGAAGTTCGACGAACCAACCCGGACAGCTGCCGTCGTGGCCGGCGCCAATTGCACAGGCGCCGATTTCAGCGCCTTCTCAATCTCCTTCGCGACAATCGCCGGGCCGGCAAACGCACTAGGTTCATCGTCACCCTTCTTCTGCTTGGGATCCTTCTTCACCCGCTTCCCATCCACCTTGTCGATTTGCGCAATCTGCACGGGGATCGGCCGCTTGCTAGACTTGTAGAAAACCTTCCCCAGCGTGCGGACCAGGCGCATGACGATCCGGTCATCGGCGAGGAAAACATCATGCTCTGAAAGGAGCTGGCGCCGGCTCTCAAAGCTCTTATACCGGTCCTTCAGCTTCGAGTACCCAATCACCTTCTCAATGCGCGAGGACAGATGTTCGGGAAATGAGGGGTCGGCGACGATGTTCTTGACCGAGCGCTGCGGGTCCGCGGTGATCAGACAGATACTGAGCGAGGGGGAGGCATTGAGGGAGTGCGGAACGCTGATTTTCCCCGGCTTCAGGCGGTTCTTGTCCACCACGTGCTTTTTCGTCGTGAGCACAAGCCAGACGGCTTCGTTGTGCATGGGGGTATCTTCGGCATCGGAATCTGAGTCATTGTCGCCAATCAAAGTTTTCTTGGTCGTGGTCGCTTCCCTTTCGGTCTGCTTTGTTTTGATGTGCCGTAAAAGCGCAGATGAAGCTCTAGAGACCTGAGCAGTGACAGAAGTATATTGTTAGCTGGTGAAAAATGAATTTTGCGGGTTAAGGGCGGTCTAACTTGGCTCTTGTCTAATTGGTATGGGCTTCCAGATGTCACCTTTGTGGTGAGAGCAGTAGAGGCGCCCATTTTGAGTGTAACGTCCCGTGGTGATGTTGCGGCCGATTTCTACCACTCTCGAAATTTTGGGATATCGACCGATAAAAAAAAAGTCGGATCACAGAAGGCGGTGAGCAATTCTGCAGGTCATTGATTAGTCACTATATATGGTCACGTGACTAGGTTATCATTCATTTCGGCTCTCGTCCCAAGTACTTTCGAGGTTCAGGAAAGTCTAGGTATTTAACAAAACTTGGCAGGTTCTGTCCTAAGAAACTGCATTTCCCGGTCGAAATATATGACCTATGGCTGCTGATGTATGTTTTGACCGATATCCATCCGTTCAAACCTTTCGAAGTTCGAAGATATATAATAGTTGCTCGATACTTTGTCCACGGGTATATACATCCCCTCCGGTTTCTGAAAATCGTCTTCGCTAGCCAAATCCATAAACCTGAGCATTAACTAAGAAGAGTTACAAGCGAAGCCTACGAGAGCAATAGTCATGGTTGAGAGTGCAGCCAGAGCCTATACATCGGCAAATAGAAAACTATAATCGGCCTACCTGAACAATGCATTCCCGAAGCTGTAAGCTGGAATCCGATTGATATTCATCCTTTCAACGTACTGCCCTGATGTAATGAAGGTGACGGCCGCGGATACAGAATTGCGACCGCGAGGTGGACGTAGATCCAGACAAGGGATATCTGGATAGCTTCAGACTAAACCGAGGATAGAACCCCTCCTGGATGGAAGAGCACGACACGCAGAAGAGCGGGAGCACTCAGTGGTCACTACTGCCCTCCCTTTACTCCTCAGCAAGAGATATTCATTTGCGACAATCCCCCGAAGCCTGGATTATTGCGCCATGCTGATTACGATTGGCAATACATTGGATGGATTATATTGCCGACAGTTCCGGTTGTCGATTGTTATTTGTACTTTCGAGATACGGAGTAGGTATCTATCATGTCAACTGAACGGGGAAAAAGCTTGTTCCACCGTCGGATCTGCTTAAGTCTCTAAGACTAAATTTTTAAATTATTATTCCTCAGAGAAAGGAATCCAAGATGGACGGCGTCACGGCATCCAAAAGAGTGTGGACCAAGTGGGCCATGATCACCATACAAAAGTATTAGCGGCACCACCTCCAATTTTACCTAAACTGACCAGTGCGGCAGTGACAGGATGCTTAGGTTCAAAGACGAGGTGTTCATGCGTATATTCCAAGTTCTATCAATGCGGAGGTGTTTCTGGCCACGTCCACGGGTTCGTCCGGGGTCAAAGATCGCATACCATCGGTAGGCCAGAGTTTTGGGGGTTGGGTTTTGTTGGTGGTGGGGAATCATTATTGTCCGACGATTGCTGGTACGTACGATATGACGCAGTTGTTCTCCCCAATGAGATTCAGTTACGACGTTGGGGGAGGGGCCAAATGTACTTGAGCCTAGGTAGGCATGGAATGACCGGGAGGCATCTGATTTGATTCTCGAGATTTTCGATTGTAGTACCCAGGACAGAATCATAATGCCATGCGTTTGCTTGATCTGATTAGAGAGTAGGATCTGAGTTGCATAGACTCGCATTGTTGGCAGTCAATCATGGCTTGGTAGCTTCGAAGGTTACTTGGTAGGTAACAGCTTATCCAGCTTGTGCATGTGAGCGTGAGTGCTGCGCAAAGGCAATTTTAGATTATCTCCGTGTTGCCATCCACGGAGGTGGTTGAGGTGCCGCAAAGCAAGTAAGCTCACCAGGAGGTTGGGCCGGGATTTAAAGCATTGAACCTTACCTTAGTCACAGTCAAAAAAAAATAAATGGTGGCCTGCGCTGCAATAAAATAGTCTCAGAGGCTCCAGATCCTTGCATGTTGCTTTGTTTCAGAAAACACTTCAGTTTTAACTCAAGACGGTGTCCGAGCTAAAGAAACCGGAGCTGACCTTGCTTTTTAAGTAGATTTCGAGTCAGTTACAAACTTCTGCTGTTACAGTTCAATCTCATGGCCATGCTGCTGATGGTCACAACTTCCATGCATGCTTTACACATCATGCGGATGTTGTATTGACATCAGTCTGGTTTGAGATATTTGGCTGCCATCTGGCTCGTGTGATGTAACAGTCAGCTTGTGACTTGTAAGGACGGACAATCATATTATAAGTATAATAATAATAATAAAAATAAATAATAACAAAGACCTTGGGACGGAGAAACAAAGACTGGCCCATGAAATTAGGAGTGGATTACCTAAGATGTCTGTTCCTGAATGAGAAAAGCCAATTGGATGTTTCCCCCCCACAGCCCAGACCCATGTCGAATGCGATTCTCGCTGTAATTGGCGAGAGACCATCAGCGCCAAGTTCGGATCCAGGAACAAGAAAATCCAAACATAGCAGCATCGTCGACAGCGAGACGCCGGCTTGAACTTGGCAGCTGGTCCAGATGCCTGTCCAAGACGCTACTGCGTAAATTCTCCGCCTATTATTATTATTATTATTTTCGCATTCCTCCCGCACTCGAGAAAATCGAGGGGATTCCGATTTGCAGACCATGAGCTCCGAGGGCTGGACTTGATTGACCATGCGGGAAAAACAAACCGTTGGGTGTGGTGGCCACGTCGGCCTCTCCACTCCCGGCTGCAAATAATTCAGGGGATGCGCTGCATGGTTCCATGGGTAGGACTACTGATCAATAAGAATTGGAGGTGCCTTTCCCCGTGGTAGAGGGGTTGGCTCTGGCACCTGGTGCATCCATGGTTGATAATTTAACAATACAGTATGCACCGAATCTGAGAAATCAATATAATGCAGTTGTAAATAAACATCCCGCTTGTCAGGGGTTGACGATCTGACAATGCCATTCTCTGCATCTCTTGAAGGACCTTACTAATTGGGATCATGAACAACCATTGAGAGAACCGAGTGGAAGTAAGACCGTGTCTCGAATCTTGCAGTGGAACCCCCTGATTCTGGTGCAGTCTCTCTGCAGTCGTAGTGCCGGGGCCACACACAACGCTCGCTCTCCCGCTCCCTACCTTAGTTCTGGTTCTGACCGGTTATGATTAAGGTTCAGTCTCCTCGCTGACTCTCACTTTCCCTAAAATCTCCCCTTCTCGGCCAACCTAACCACCTCCTCTTCTCCCTTCTCCCTTTCCCTTTCCCTCTCTTCCTTACTACCAATCTCTCAGAGCGCTTCGTCTTCACGCCTGTCTTCCACCTTTGAGATTTCCTGCCCGACCAGAGAGAGCTGTTTCTCTCCCGTACATTCATTTGGAAACCTCCTTTCCTTTGTGATTTACGCTCTTTCGGTTCTCAGTCCGATTCCCGGCTATACGCTGTTTCGATTCTCGACCTGCTACCATTCGTGTACAGCAATATATCCGAACAAACGTGCGACTGGTTTGCCGTGAAGCTGATGTACGTCAATGGTCTCCTGTGTTGATCTTATGGTTTATCACATCTATCGATGGACCCGGGGTATTGTGGAGGTGGAGTCGGACAATGGATGCCGGCCGAGCAATTGCAAGGATTTGCTTGGAGAGGACTGACTGCGAAAACATGAAAAAATACGTGGACCTCCAATACTAACTGTTTCTAGCCAATTGGTTAGGATCTATAAACATATAACGACCTATACAAGATGAAGTACTCCGTCGCCATAACCTTGGCCACGGCCGGTTCTATGGTTGCTGCTCAGCACCAGCACGGCCACCGTCACCACCACAAGCGGGAGGTTGTCACCGTTGACGGTCCCACTGTTGTCGAATATATCCTCGACGGCAAAGTCATTAGCGCGAAGGAGGTGTGCCAAGGTATTACTGACGGCAGTTTGGCCTGGGCCGATGGCAAGCCCCCCGGAGATCCTTGCCAGACGACCACCTCTTCCGAGACTCACGAGCCTACCTACGCTCCGGCCAAGTTCTTTGAGACTTCAAGCTCGTCTTCGAGCTCGACTTCTACTACGACAACCACCACTACCTCCACTACTGCCAGCGTTCCGCCATCCACTACCTCGACCGTGCCGCCCGCCACCTCCAGCGCCAGCGCTTCCACCCCCACAGGATTGGACGCTTCTTTCCCCGACGGTGAAATCGACTGTGGCACCTTCCCCTCCGACTATGGTGCCATCCCTCTGGACTACCTGGGACTTGGGGGCTGGTCCGGTATCCAGTACGTATCGTGGTGGGGCGACCTCATTAGCGACATCGCTACTGCTATCACCGGTGACAGCTGCACGGAAGACGCAATGTGCTCCTATGCCTGTCCTCCCGGTTACCAGAAGTCCCAGTGGCCATCTACCCAGGGCTCCACGGGCCAGTCCGTTGGTGGTTTGCACTGCAAAGGGGGCAAGCTCCGCTTGACCAACCCAGATCTTTCTGACAAGCTTTGCATCTCTGGTGTTGGTGGTGTCTCGGCCAAGAACACGTTGAGTGAGCACGTCGCTGTTTGCCGTACTGACTACCCTGGTAAGTGTTGCCACCAGCAACTATCGCTCGGCGCTTTGACTAAACGAGTGCCCGACAGGAACTGAGTCGGAGACTGTTCCCCTCAGCCTCAATGGCGGTGAATCCGGTGCCCTGACTTGCCCTAATGGTGCGACCTACTACAAGTGGCAGGGCAAGACTACCTCTGCCCAGTACTACGTCAACCCCAAGGGTGTCTCGCAAAAGGAGGGTTGCCAATGGGGTGACGGTAGCAAGCCCATCGGCAACTGGGCCCCAATCAACCTCGGCGTCGGCGAGAACAACGGCAAATGGCTTTCCATCTTCCAGAACTCTCCTACCACCGACGAGAAGCTCGACTTCAACATCAGGATCGAGGGTGACGATCTCAGCGGTTCCTGCAAGTACGAAAACGGTGTCTTTATTTCCGACACCGGCTCCAACGACTCGGGCTGCACGGTAAGTCAACAGGTATCCCTTCTACTACTAAAGCTGTTACTGACCTTATCGCAGGTCCAAGTCATGTCGGGTGACGCTACCTACGTCTTCTACTAGACTGGATGAAGTAGCACTGTCTATACTGCGCCCTTCACCAGGCGGCTCGACCCGTTCAGGCAAACTGCAAATACACAACTCTGTGCCTGATCACTTTGATTATGTACGCTTTTATCTTGCATTTCTGTGTATCTTAGTATATTGTGTCACTTGCAAGCCAAGATTATCTACCGTTTCTTCACCTATCCTACGGGATACTACTATTTAAGTTACCTTCTATGTTGTTAAGCAACAATGATGTTCTTTTTTTCATGTATACCCTTGCTCTTTGGTTCGCCACGCATAGGAGTTGAGATTGGATCATATGAGGTTCTGCAGGTCTGTCAATGGTATGCAATATTCGATCAATAAAGCGAGTATCAGCTCGTAGTAGTAGTGCCGGTATACCCAGCTAATGCATACAGTGGTTTCGAAAGGGTGCAGACTTCCAAGACCTTCCGTGAGCTCAGGTCCGTGATTGACTGCGCGGCCGGTTTCCGTCTCTTTGCGACGAGATGGTTGGTGAATCTGAAACAAATATACCTACCAGTTCGTCTTGCGTTTTCTTCACAGGAAGCCAAGCCCTGCCTTAGGCTTGAAGCTGCAGTAAGGTCCTTGTGCCATTCTGGTACGGACGTCGGTCTTAATAGACGTGGCTAAGCGGATTACTGTAAGTAAGTAGTACTAGCCTCCAGCTTGTGAATATCCTAGTACAGGTAAGGTGCCTACGCGGACTCCTACTAGTAGATACCCGACTGAACTTGCCAGCGGTCCGCGTCGCGTCCACGGTCGGTAATCTTAGTACTATACCGAAAGTACAGGACTTACGTGACCGCCGACCAGCCACTTGCTTTTTCAGATATTGTCACTACTACGCCCTGTTGGGGATCCCAGAGCTTCAATTTATTTTTAGCTTTATATAATAGCTCAGAATAATATGCTCTCCAGATTTAAACTGTCAAGCACGTCCCTGGCAACCTATCTTAAGGTTAAGCTGGATGTTCCTTGCAGCTCAGGCCAATCACATGGAAGTAAATACACTTCCACATGGGGCGGTGCACGGACCAAGATTCAAAACGCGATCATGTGACTTGGTGTAAGGTCGCGGGTAGCGCGCAGCAGCACCTGACATTTAAGGCCATGCTTTGGCGGTATACAGTTGGTAGTAGAAGCATTGAATAAAGTCCAGGGATCCTAATCAGGTTCGCGTCGAGTATTCCAGGCTCGATTTTTGTAAACTCACAAACGCTTGCTGCAGTGCATAGTTCATGATGGTCACGCTGTGACGAGACAAGTGCTGGTGGAGCAACTCTCGACCCTTCCGGTGGTGTATCGAACGCGTCTCGGATGGCGTGCATTTCCGCGCGCTTCGAGGCTGCCAGGCATTCCACCGTCCTTCTCCCTTTTTTTCTCTCGACTGCCTCTTCGTTCTTTTCTGTAGACTCCTCCTCGTGTCTCCCAACCTCCTAGTCGTCATCCTGGGGTGGGAAGTCCCAGGGCTCTTGTTACCTTTTCGTCCTTAATAGCTTTCCGTCTCGTTTCCTTCTTTTAATCATTCTCGCCGTCGTGCTATAGGGCCACTGTCTTGTCCCTCGACGCGGACTCAATTGAGCTTTGCTTTACTCTCTATAACTTGAGGTGTATAGGAACAGCAGAGATTGATTGTCAGTGTCCTTTTACCATGGAGTCTTCTCCTCCGAGGAGCACCTCAGTTGCTCCCGTGACTGGCGTGAAGCGTCCCGCGTCTCTTCTGCCTGCCTTTGAGCCATTGAGCTCCTCTCCCTCTCTTCCTCGACCGCAGAAGCGTGTAGCACGCGACGATTATGGCGTCTCGACCTACCCTACTCCTGTGCCGACCTCGTCCACTCATATCATGTCGTCCTCGCCGCCTAGAATGGCCCTGCCCCGTCCCTCGTCGAGCCGTACCGTCAGTTCCGCTACTTTCGAACGGACCCCGCTGTCTGCAGTGCCTACCTTGATGCTCCCAGAAACTGGCCAGCCAATTACAATGGGACGATCCAGTGCTTCATCCAACTATCAGCTTGCTGCCAACCGTATGATCTCGAGGGTCCACGTCAAGGCTAGCTATAAGCCCGCACCGAATCCCTTCGACCGTGACAGGGTGGAGATAATGTGCATGGGATGGAATGGGATAAAGCTGCATTGCCAGGGGAAGACGTATGATTTGGCTAAAGGAAAGACGTTTACCTCGGACATCAGGGACGCGGATATCATGATTGATGTTCATGAATGTCGGGTTTTGGTCCAATGGCCACGCGGCGAAAGGAAGGAAGACGTGTCCACGGACTCGGAACAAACTTGGGAGGAAAGTACCCCGACCCGCAATAAACAGGCCCGCCGCAGTCTGCAGGATAGCCCGAGTGCCGAACGCAAACGACTCGCCTCTCCTGTCTCCCCCTCACCGGCCGTCAAGTCCGTGCTCCCTCCGTCGTCGCCTCTGCTTACCCCTCCTCGCTCCCGCAACACGGTGGTTGTGTATGAGGATGAAGCATCTCCAGTCCGCCGCAGTAACTCCGGTGAAGCATTGAAATCTTCCTCTACTGTAGCCTCTCTTCTGGAAAGCTCGCAGTCGAGTGATCTAAGTGACTTGAGTAAGCCTGAAGACCTATCAGACCACGACGAGGAGAACGACCCAATTATTCATTCTTTTGGGCCTTTCGGTGAAAACCTACTGCCTCGCATGGCCTCTTTTACTGCCGATGACTCGCCCCTCCGCCCTCGTGCCCAACGTCCCGCCCAGCCTCTTCAGCCCACACAGTCTACAAGGCAGCCATCGAAGCCGGTGGCTGAACCTGATGCAACCAAACCAGTGGCCATTGACGATGATGCCGAACGGGTCCAGAACCATGCTATCAATCAATTGGCTTTCTCCCGCCTTTCATCTACTCCCTTTTCCACCATTCTGAGCAATCTGCCCCCTTCTCTTTGGAAAGCGAACAGTCAATCAAGACTCGGGCCCTCGAGGGATGAGATTCGGGCAATCCTGGATTCCACCAAGTGCATCGGCAAGGTTGCGCGCGAAGGCAAAGATGCCGCCGGAAAACCACTCGAAGCTGAATACTACTATATCCCCGACTTTGACGAGGACCAGATGCGTCGCGAGGCCGTTGTCACTGACCTGAGGAAACCCGGCCTCCGGAATTGCCGAAAACAACATAAGGTACGTTGCTTGTTCCCCGGTCGATAACTTTCTGCTGATGCTGGCGGTCGACAGCAATATTTTTGGCGTAAACCAAAATGAATATGATACAGTTCAGCACTTATAATACCCGGACATACGATTCTCTTCTCGGTACATACTTACCTCACCTTTTTGGGTCTATTTATTTTTCCCCTTTGTTCCTCAGGCACTGCATAGCGTGGCGTGGCATACCCAGTCTTTGATGTTTTTATATGGTGTACGATGTATGGAAGGCTCGGTTTCTCTCTTTCTCCTTGTTACCATCCCAACTAGAGATACAACGCTGTATGCGTCTCTATTTTGTTGATGAGGTCCGCTCTAGCCCTACGCTGGGCGCACGGTTGGTCTTATTGACTTGTTACACTATTGATGGACATTCGACGGTGATCAATGATGATAGCGTCGAGCAATGTCCGATAAGATTGTACTTCATTATTTTGGACACAATTATGATCTGTATGTTACTATCTCCGACGGAATAAAAGCGCTTCGTTCTGTTTCTCTTAACCTTTCTAGGTTCATTCTAGACTTCCAAGATTCCCGTAGGGCTAGCTAGTGGCCCAGCCAGTGTAAGCATGCCATGTTCAGCCCAGCCCTAGCTTTAGTTATCTCTCCAAGGGACTCCCCTTTACGCAGATACGAATTTACAGGCTTCTGGCATAGCGACATAATTAATTGCCCTTGGGGATGTATGCATACCAATCACGTGACAGTAGCAGCTTCTCCATTTCACCCAAAACAGGAAGGTGATTATCTGGGCTCGGCCCCGGGGGAGAGAGGAGGCCCGCCAGGATGCCCACCGACGCATAGCTACCTTAGCTAGCTAAGTTAAATAATTGATACGTCATTATTGGAAACAGCAGCGGGTTTGAAGGGGGACAGGGCTTAGGTATAATAATATATTGTATGCAGCTGATTAGCCGGGCCGTAGAGCTTATGCTTATGAGGCATTCATTGTAATAGATTACCTATACCTTACTCCAGCTAAGGCCCACGGGTAAGGTACCTAAATTCCCAGGTTTCTCGTTGCGGTTTTTCTCATTGGATGCAGTTGGGGTTATCTAAGTAAGGTACGATAACCGGTACCTTAGGTAGTGTTCTTATCTTCCAGGTTTCTTTATCCGATTAGACCTCGGACGAAGGCGTCCGGAGAAAAGAAACTCAGTTTCTGTACGTGCTTCAAAAGTTGGGGAAGATGACGGGCACGTCGACTAGGACGGCCGCGAGCACGACTATAACTACAACTACAACTACAGCTGCAACTGCATCTACGGATTACGTCGTCACGGATAGATGTGGGATTGTCGAGAACCGACACGCCGTGCATGCTGCCGTTACCGATGCCACGGGGAGGTTGTTATTCGCCGTTGGGGATCCGGTACGGATGACGCTGGCGCGCTCGGCGGCGAAGCCGGCGCAGGCTCTGGCGATTCTTGAGACGGGGGGCTTCGAGGAGTGTGGGCTTGAGGAGGCTGACTTGGCGCTCATGTGCGGTTCGCATAATAGCGAGGAGAGACATGTTGAGCGGGTTAGGGGGATGTTGGAGAAAATTGGGGCGGCGGAGGAGGAGGATCTGAGGTGTGGCGGGCATGCGGCGCTTTCGGAGGAGGTGAATCGGGCGTGGATCAAGGCGGGTTATACGCCTACGGCTGTCTGTAGTGACTGTTCAGGGAAGCATGCGGGGATGTTGGCGGGGAGTAAGGCGCTTGGGGCTGGGTTTGGGGGCTATCATCTTCCTGGGTCTCCGATCCAGGAGCGTGTTAGGAGGGCTGTGGAGGAGTTGAGTGGGTTGGAGGCGGATATGGTGGGATGGGGGATTGATGGGTGCGGACTTCCAGCGCCGGCTGTGCCGCTGCAGTATATGGGGAGAATGTATGCCGCAGTGGCGGCTGCTGCGGATGCAGTTGAGAAGAGTGATGGGTTGTCTAGCCGGACACGGGCCTTGAGTCAGATCTTCCATGCGATGGCGCGGTATCCGGAGATGGTTGGCGGCGAGGGCCGGTTCTGCACTGCGCTCATGGAAGCGTTCCAGGGTGAGCTTATTGGGAAGCTCGGGGCTGATGGATGTTATGGAGTCGGTATACGGGCGTCGGAGCAAACGAGGAAGCTCGGTGGGGTTGGGGCGATTGGGCTTGCTGTCAAGGTTGAGGATGGGAATCTTACTGCGCTTTATTCTGCAGTTGCGGAGATCCTTGACCGGCTTCAGATTGGGATGCCGGAGATGCGGCAGAAGCTCGCAGCTTTCCATCATCCGGAGATCTTGAATACTGTCGGTGTTGCGATGGGCCATTTTGCTCATCTATTCGAGTTACGGTGGGCCTGATTGGCCTTGCAGCGAGTCCGAGTCTTGTTTGATTTCTGCATGGAGTCCTGGACAGAGTTGGATGGCGAGCCGATTGTGGCTCTGATTGCAAACAGCTGCACTTTCTGTCATCCATGATGGAGATACACTGTAACATGGATGAAAGGATGCATCTGCGGTATTCCTGAAACGTTATTAGAGAGATCGAACCCTGGACTCTTCCCAAGTATTAGTGACAGGAAATAAAACGAAGAAAAGCTCCATCAGCAAAGTTAGCCAAGCACGCAGGGGACAGAAAGTGAGAGAGTAGACGGGAGGGAGATGCAAGGGCGGAGATGACGATTCCAGCTCGCCGAGAGATCTTCCAATCTCCGCCGCCTTTCGTTATTGCCGCCGCCGCAGTCTCCACGACGACGACGGCTTTTCAACACCGTGCAACTATCCCTTGACCTGAGTGTACAGCGTCTCAGGCGAGATCCGGTCCTGGCGCACCAAAATTCCAGTCCTTCTCACCAATGTGGCGTTCAAGTCACTCCCAAACTTTCTGTTCCGATTTCCTAAAAGCACTCCACGACAGCTGAATTTGATACCGCGGGGATTGCTCACAACCCACCGGGGCGGTAAGAGATGGATCGACAGCGAAAGCGTACGCTCATCTCATGACATGCTTGGGGTATTCTATCGTATAACCGGTTTCTGACGGGTATTCAATTGCAGGCGAACTTCGCATTCTTAACGAGCGAGCGTGGGCTGGCGAGACAGGTACGTTGAAATCATCTACATCTACCCATACAGGCGTGTCTAACAGTCCACATCCGACAGATGTATTTCCCGTCGGCAAGTCCCTTGATTCATCGCTGAAGAAAAATACGGCCTTCATCAAGCGTCTCCGCACCGGAATCAACGCCGCCGCCCAACAGACCCTTCTGACAGACATCCGCACTCTGTCCCTACACAAGTACCTCTCCGAGATTATCTCAGCATGCTACGAAGGTCTATGCAAACTCAAATCACCCGGAGAAATCATCGCCGGCGTTGAAATTACGAGCGCCCTCCACCAGAGGTTTGGTCCGGCTGAATTTACCCGACAAATTGGATGGTTGCTCGGACGGGGTCTTAGTTCGCCGGATAAAAGCCAGCTGAAGGCTCTCAGCCCGGAATTACGCGAGCGTGAGGAAAAGGAACGATTATCGCGGCATCGGGTATTGCTGAAGGTTGTGACGGAACTATGGCTGGCCGGTGTCCTCAGGACTCTTGACGACGTCGAACGACCGGAGGATGTGAGCACGAAGGGAAAGGATGGTGGCGCGAATAAGGTGGCTGATGCAGTATCGAAGAGCAGGGCTGTTGCAGGTGACAAGGAGCCGGAACCGTTTCCTTTGGAGGTTTTGAAAGAACTTCTTGGACATGACCGAGATCATTCGAACCTGCCACTGGCTGTTCTGTTTGCAAAGAGTTTCAGCTGGGACGTTTTGGGCGTCAAAGTTGCCGAAGAGGGTAGGAAGACCGTTGAGGCTGATGGAGCGACGACGACATCAAGTACCCCCGCCGAGACGCAGAATGGTGCCGATAGTATAGGTGAAGGAGCAGGGGACGATGCACCGCTGTCACCGGACAAGGTTCAGCTTCGGTTTAAGAATATATTGAATCGGTACCTGGAGGACGTCAAGGCACATGTTGTTCGCGATCAGAAAGCCCTCACTGCTCAGAGTCGTCGCAATGCAGAAGCCTACGTCAAAAGTGGTGAGATATTTGAGGATCGACAGGCAAATTTTGAGAGGCAGACAAAGTCGCTCGAGAAACTGGTCGCAAACACACAGGTCCTCTGCGAGATATTGGGAGTGGAGATGCCTGCCCTAGCTGAGCAGGAGGCTTCGGACCCTGCAGCAGGTGGAGGTATCGGTCTTGTGAAAACCTCTGAATATCTCCGGGGCCAAGGAGAGGGAGCTGGGATCTGGGAAGACGAGGAGGAGAGACGATTTTACGAGAATCTCGTCGACCTCAAGGGCAAAGTCCCGGCGGTTCTCCTGGAAGATGGCAAGAAGAAGAAGGGCGAAGGCGAAACTGCGAAGAAGAAGGCCGACGGTGAACCTGAACCGAGTACAGAAAAAGCCGAGTCTTCACCTGCGCAAACTCCGGAGGAAAAGAGTGCCGAAGCCGAGGATCAGTCCCTAGCGATCGCAAGCAAGACCGTTGGAGCCCAGGTGGATGCGCTTCTTGCTAAGCTGCCCGAGTTGCAGACAAAGGATCAAGTCGATCAGCTAGCGCTGGACTTCTGTTTCCTCAACTCGAAAGCCTCAAGGAACAGGCTTGTCAAAGCTGTGTCGGATGTTCCAAAAGGCCGCATCGACCTCCTACCTTTATACTCGCGCCTCGTGGCAACACTTGGGCAGTATATGCAGGACATTCCTCAAGGCTTGATTACCTATCTGGACGAAGAGTTTCGCAGTCTTCAGCGCCGGAAATCCAAGGAGTTCCTCGGCCAAGTCCGAATGAGCAACATTCGCTACCTCGCGGAGTTGACTAAGTTCGGAGTGGTGCCGGAGCACATCATCTTCCACTGCTTCAAGGTTTCTCTGGATGACTTTTCGCGCATGAACATCGAAATCATCGGTCATCTTCTCGAGAACTGCGGAAGGTACTTGTTTCGGAACCCGGATACTTCTCCCAGAATGGCCTCTTTTCTGGAGACGCTTACCAGGAAGAAGACCGTGCAACATCTTGGCCAGCAAGAGCGCATGATAATCGAGAATGCTGTATACTATGTTGATCCGCCGCAGCGGCCTGCGATTCAGCAGAAAGAGCGCACGCCCATGGAGTCTTACATTCGGAAACTTATCTACTTGGATATGAACAAGCGGAACTACACCAAGATCCTAAAGTCAATCCGCAAGCTCCACTGGGAAGAAAGGGAGGTAGTCGCCATCCTGGAACGTGTCTTCAGCAAGCCATCAAAGGTCAAGTACGGGAACATCCATCTTCTCGCAATCATCGTCAGCGCTCTTTACCGTTATCACCAGGGATTCGTCATTGGGATTGTGGACAACATTCTCGAGTATATTACCTTGGGTCTCGAGCAGAATGATTTCAAGTTCAACCAGAAGCGGATCGCGGAAGTGAAGTATCTTGGCGAGCTGTACAACTACAAGATGATTGACTCTCCGGTGGTCTTTGATACGCTGTATCGGATTGTCACCTTTGGCCACGGTGCGTCGGACCCCTATTATACAGAGGTACTCTACTAACCTGTAGCAGAGGGTGGCACGCCGATGCCTGGGAAGATCAACATCCTGGATCTGCCGGACGACTTCTTCCGGATCCGCTTAGTCTGTACTCTTCTCGATACATGCGGCCACTGCTTCGATCGTGGATCCGCAAAGAAGAAGCTTGACTTTTTCTTGAAATTCTTTCAAGTAAGTCCCGTCCACTAGGGCTAGGAGTAAGCTAATTCTTTAGTACTACGTTTGCACAAAAGATCCGTTGCCGATGGACATCGACTTCCTTGTTCAGGACACATACTCGCTGACCCGTCCGCAGTGGACTCTAGTCACCGATCTCGAAGAAGCCAGTCGTATATTCGGCGAGGCAGTGGCTCAGAACTTCAAGCCACAAGACTCGGAAAAGCCAGAGCCCGAGGAGGAGTCTGAAAGTAGCGCTTCCGAAGATGAGCTGGAGGAAGATGCGCTTCCGGAACCAGAGGAGGAGGAGTCTAGCGATGAAGCCGAGGTATGTCGGTCGACAATCAGTTAAGGCGAACTGTGCTGATTATACATAGGCTTCCGGCCCGAACGAGCGCAACGAAGACAGCGAATCGGAAGAGGAACAAATCTTCGTTACTCGTCAAGAAGAGGAACGTGATCCGGAGGCTGAAGCTGAGTTTGACCGAGAATTTGAGAAAATGATGGCGGAAAGCGTGGAGTCGAGACGGTTCGAGCGCAAAGGCGTGTTTGATATCCCTCTTCCGATGAAGCGGTCTGCCCGTGAGACGTCAGCCGAAAATGCATCTTCTCAACCTTCGGGACCTTCCAGCAATGGCAATACAATGGCATTTTCCCTGATGACGAAGAAAGGCAACAAGCAACAGGTACATCCCCTATCATAGGCCTATAACATCTTACTGACATGGCAGACCCGCACTATCGACCTCCCCTCCGACTCGACCTTTGCCGTCGCCATGAGAAGCCAGCAACAGGCGGACAGGGAGGAGCAACAACGGATCAAGAACCTAGTCTTGAACTACGAACTGTCTAATGAGACTGAGAGTTCAGAAGGTGCGTCGGTGGTACCAAAAAAAACACACGATCAAAGTTAACCAAATCAGACACCGTTGAGAAACGCGCCCCCGCCAGACTCGACAAATCAGCCGCCAACCGCTCCGCCTTCCGGTCTCGCAAGCTACAACTCAGTGATGTGAACTGGTAGTTGAGTCTGAACGGCCCATAGTTAGCACACATACTACCACTAGACTCAGTCAAAGGCTTGACTGGGGATACAGCCGTGAGCAGACTCAGATTACACTCTGATGATGGCCTGTCTGTCTGTCCTTCCATGTCTGTGTCCCGCGCACCGACACACACCACACACACAGACACTAAGGTACGAGCGGAGTCAGCATCAGCCACTTACATGCATTCCGCAGGGCCTCGAACCTGAAGGCTTCAGTCAGTCCATCGCGAGCTTATCTCCGTCTTCCTGACCTGATCGCCAGTCCGTGACTTTGCCACTGCCTGATAAGCACCTCGGCGTGTTTGGCTGGTCGATCCGATGGGAATCAAGTCCTGGGATGGGACTCTACTTGACAAAAAAAATCAAACACTGTTGGCTCCGTCTGCCGTGTCGAGCGAGGTATGGTATTTCAAGCTGGAGGTTTTCTTCCAGTCTTACCTTAAAACACCCCATCGGATGGGGGTTTTAAGCTTGCCTACCAGGCCCGCCGCGGACGGATGCTACATCATACATACTATAGTATACATCACCGTACGTCGCGTTATTGCGTGCCAAAGTCAGATTGATAATGTTCAGATTTAAAAATGCAAGGTCTTAGTATAGGTCAGAGTTGCAATCCGTCCACTTTAGATTCTGCACTACTCCTCTTCGTAAAGCAAACCAAGCCGAACCAACAACAACCAGCATAGTAACTTAAACCCCCTCACACTCTATAGAAAATCTATTTTGGACTCTTCCGAAAACTCAACCGCAGCGTAGAAGTACATAGGGGGTAGGTAGGTAGGATTGTTACAGGAAGAACCTAAACCAGGACAGGACAGGACAGGACAAAGGAAAGGCATAAATCGAAACAAAATGGCTTGAAACAGGAACAGATCGAGAGAAAATGAAATAACGGACAAACACGAGGAGATGATGAAGGGAGACGTCGTAGATTACAGAAACTGAGTAAGGGCTGCTTGCTCATGACCCACCCACCTACCTATCTACCTCCCTCCCTCGGGTAGATGGGTCAAGCCAGGCCAAGCCGGGGTCCGCCTGATTTTTGTTGTTCTTGTTGTACTCCAAGGTGCACGTCGGTTTAGAAAAAAGAAGGGGAGCAAAATGAAGCAAAAAATCATTTCTCGGTCTGCTCCTCGGGCTTCGTCCCGGCCTCTGACTCATGCCACGCCTTGGGAACCACCTCCGCACTCTCAGCGACCTCGCCCTGCTCCGCCGCGGCGGCCTTCACCTGGTCACGTGCCTCCGTGGCACTCTCGCGCTTCTCCTCCGGGGTGCTGGACGCAGCTACAGGCTGCTCGGCACCGGGTGTAGCGTCCTGAGCAGCCTCGTCATCGTCCTCGAGTTCCGCGCCGTAGACCTCGGGGTACTGCCGGAAGCAATCCTGCATGGCCCTGCAATGCCGTTAGTACACGTTACTTCCCAAAACGCCGCAATACGGTGGTTGGGCGGAGAACGCACTTGAACTTATCGATGCAATCAATCCCCTTGGGCTCCTCCTCCGAGTAGACGAAGCAGCTGAACGCGGCCCGGAACTCCCCGCCGCAGGGCCCATGCGCCATCCCACCTAGACAGGGACAGTCCCAGTTGATCTCGCCGGTCTCCGGGTTGAAGGCGGCCTCCTGGGAGGCTTCCTCTTCGAGCTGTTCGGCGGAGGCTAGCGATGCGTCTTGCGGTGCGGGTTGCTGTCCGGCTACGTTGTCATTGCTCGGCTCCGGCGTTGAGAGCGCTGTCTGCTCGGCGGCGGCGGAGGGCGCGGACTGGCGCTTGGGCTTCACGGAGTCGAGGGTAGGAAGGGACTCTTCATTTTCGAGGCTGGGTTGCGGGGGGGAGCGGAAGGAGACTTTTTTTCCTTGATTAGCTTTTGCGTCATTTTCTCAAAGCTGGATGAGCCAGCTAGCTAGACATGGGGTATACGCACGCGACGGATTCTCCGCAAACACACTACTCGTGTTGTAGTAGTAAACGGCGCCAGCGGCCAAGCCCAGGCGCATAAAGGTGCTCTTCCAGCTTCTTGACTTCTTGCCGGCGGCGGATGTCGAGCTAAGGAATCGTCTGGTTGCCGGGCCGCGGGCTGTCGCTGTTGCGGCGGTGGGGGCGCGCAGGAGCGCTCTGGATGCGGGGCGGAACATGGCCGATCGGCGAGGAGGGGAGTGTAAAGAATGGATGAAGGGAGGCGCGGGATTATTAGAGGAGAAGAGCAGACATGAGGCGAGTGGGAGGAAGTTGGTCGGTGACCAGAAGAACCGGGGAGAATTCGGAACTCTCTGGGTGTTGGTGCCTGAGGATGCCTGGGGCTGACAAGTTGATGACCAATCAGGTTGGTCGGGTATACTCCTGTCTTCAGCTTTTACTATGGATCAGGAGGTAAACTAGGTCTAGTAAATATATCTTCTTCCTCCATTCACTCCTCCTCTTTCCATCGTTGCAGCAGCAGAGCCTGTTAGCAACAAAGCTGGAAGTAAAGGCTTGGGGAGGAAAAGGGACTCCAGAAGCAGTGGAAGTTGGAAGAGCACAGAAAAGAAAAAGAGGTTCCGGTAGGTCTACCATTCCCTCAACACCTGCCTAGGCAGATAATACAGGTAATTGTTTTCTCCAAGAGATGTAAGGTATTGGCCTGTATAAGCCTGGATTGGCAATGCATCCCACTCCTTCACGCTTACCACATTTCCCCCAACTATGCAAATGTCATCATGCATCTTCTCATTGATCACCTCTCTGGTCACTGATATATATATACTAAAATAGTATCCTCTATTTACTTAGCAGGACTTTGAACAATCTTGACAGGCCTGTAGAGGACAAGATGACGCACTATCTTGTTAAACTGACTAGACTAGCTCTTATCCTTAAGGCTAAGGACCAGAAATATCTGGAAATCTTGAATGATCTATTGAAGCGTGCGAAGTGGTTAGGTATTAATCTTAATGAAGAGCCCTGTTAGTTAAATAAAGAGTACAAATTAGCGCCTGATATAGAATTGATATAAGCCCATTAGAGCTGCTAGTCAGCGTCTGGCAGAATATAAAACAGATATACCGAACAGCGCGTCACTCAGAGAAGCATAACTAGCCGCGAGTATCGACATAGATATAAGAAAGCCGGCATTACAGACCCTGAGGAACGGCAAAACTGTCTGTAGGAGCATTCCTTGATATAATGGCAATCGCATGTCCTACAACTTCGCATTGCGCGAGGCTCTGAGTCTCCGGATCGTCTGACGGGTATTGTATGACTCCATTTTCGGCTCTTCGCTCTCAAGGCGATTCCGGCACGTTTCCTCCACCAAGGGGAGCTGTGGAATATCTGTCAATGATTTTTTTTCTTTTTTCTTTTTTCTTTTTTT